>VJMH01000320.1:0-10647 GCA_009835185.1 Aphanomyces stellatus
ACTGATCATGTCCTCGGCGATCCATAGGTCTCGCATGTGGCGCTTGAAGGGCGCCATGATGGAAACATCGAATGGCTGGCAATGCGATGTTGCGTTTGGTGGAAGCGCACAAACGTCGTACTCCAGTAAGGCTGCCGTCTCTTTGCCTTCATCGCTAACATGAGACTCGAAGTTGTCAAGCACAAGAACGGACTTGCCTTGGACGCCTTCAGCTAGGACAAACCAAAGGTATTGCTGCCACACCGATGAGTCCATCCATGCTTTGTTCTGAACGGCGTAGTAGTGGCCAGACGGGAACGACGGCAACTCCTTGGTATCGATCCGGCGCCAGGTTGACCTTTGATGACGAATAGGAGTGGCAGCTTGAGGCCATCGCGTCGGATCGTCAGTACAGCAGTCATCCGGTAGGAGTGCTTCTCTCCCTTTGAAATCTTTGGACTTCCTCCTCGACGGGACCAAATGTACCTTGGTGGCATGTCGAATTGCAGTCTCATCCGCGTTGTAGACACAATCGTCAGGGACGTCGCCCTGTTGGTTGAAGAACTGGGCAGCGAACTCGGCACGCGTGCTTTCCAGGTCAGTGATAACCCTCTTGAACATCGAAGCCTGTTGGTGGGTATAACCATGTTGCGCGCAAAACTCTTGTAGGAGTCTCAAGAGGTGGTCGTAGACACACCCTTCCTTCTGTCGAGCGATGTACAGTTGAAGCCACGGCTGTTTGTGCTGCTTCAGGAAGTTGACCATGTGGGTGCAGGTGAGTGCTCGCTCTTGGTGGCGACGATCGTTCATAAACGCCAAGAGCTTCTCGGGTTCCGGTATGATGGTCGGTCGGCCAGCACCAGGCAGGTTCGTGTTCTTCTTGTTTCCTTTGTAGTCGTGCAGCTTTTTCGCCACTTTGACCCAGTTTCTGATCGTCGGATAGGGAATGGACAACACAATGCCGACCTTCCTTATTGACATTGTGGACGTCATTGCCAACGCTTTTTGTTTCAGGGATATCGGGTACACGTGGCGATGGCATTTACCGCGAGCAGTACGCTTAGCGGTGGCCATGGCGTGGTCAAACCAAATATGTAGTCATGACATGTGAATGAAACAACTTCGCGGGCTTTTAATTCTTCATTTGGCGCGAGTGTTTTTTTGTGACGAATGAAATCACAGGAACGAAATACCTGATGATCATTGGATATAAACTGCATTTGTAATAATCACACTTCGTTGTGCCTTAAAATTCCTCGTTCACTGTAATCCATTCGGCCGGGGCATCCATAAGTCCAATCGCTGTGCGGTGGTACACAAAGTCGTCTTCACTGTGCTCGGCAAGGTCCATGTTGTTGCCGAGGATCATTTCCACTACATCATCTTCACTGTATTCGGTATCACTTGCGACTTCGTTCACTTGGGCATTGTGTTGGCGACTTGGGGCATTCCGTTGAAAGCGGGGGGTTGGTCGTGGCGTCGAATTGATAAGCTGTTGATGTCCTTGGGATCTTCCTTGGTAGTTCCGGTGCGGTGAACGGCATTCACTAATACGATGGCCCATTCGGCCGTAGTTGAAACAAGGACCAACTTGACGTTGGCTGCGGGGCTGAACTTGGGCATTGTCAACCTCCATGTCATCTTTTTGGTGCTTGCGGGCTGGTGCAGCATACTGAGGTCGGCTTCCTTGATATGTGGTGATTACTGTGTGCGTTGCGGCGATCGTGGTGTCCATGCTGAGGACGTCGGTCATTGCGATTGTTGCGGTCACGAGCTCTGTGATGTCGATCATCCAGAGACAGGCTGTGCGAACGTTCGTAGTCAAGGGCAACTTGAATTGCGGTGGTCACCGTTTCACAACGTCTGTATTGCAACTCTTCGTAGGTGTGGGTGCGAAATCCACGTTGGAACCACGACACCTTGTCGCGTTCGGTTATATCGCAGTTTTGAGTGCAAATGCGGCGGAACTTGGCAACGTTCTCGGTCAGACTAGCGCAGTGGGCTTGTTCCAATTCGTAGAGCTGGTCACGAAGACGGTCTTGTAAGTCATCGGGCTCGAATTCGTCACGAAGTTCGTTCTCGAGCTCGAGGAGGGTACTTGGGGCTTCTCTGCGCGAGTGCAGGCGCTCTTGGTACCATGCAGCTGCAAGGCCACGAAAGTTGGCAACCATCATGGCAATACAACGTAGTTCTGTTCCGCATCAGCTTGGAAATCGACGTTTTTGGCTTTAAAGAACGTGGTCACTTACTTGGTGGATGTGCAAACTAATACTTTCATCCATTCGCCCGTGGTACTTGGGCATCGTTAATCCTTCAACCTTGAGTTCCGGTTGTCTTCGCGCTCGCTCAGCTTATGCGCTAGCAAATCGGTCGGTTGCTTGGATCTGGGCTTCTTGGGTTCGAGCAAGCATCTCTCAGAGTTGCTCGTGGCGCTGAAATGATTCAGCCATCTTGTTCAATATTTCCTCCATTTCTATACTACTTTTTCTTTTCTAAAATATTTTTTTGTTTTCAAAGGTATATAACCTGTCTCTACTTTTTTTCACTACTCTAAATCCAACTACTGCTAAAACTTGTTAACCAGTGGGATTGAAAGTTAATAGTCTACTCGTCAAAGAATTCGCTGGCTTGCTTTTTCGCCTTTCTTGATTTGTGGTAATCAACAATCTTCCGGTCGAGCGTTCCTTCAACGATCGTTTCAATTTGGTCGTTGCGCTTGACGAGAAGGTCAGTTACTTCTTGAAGGGCATTTTTGCAGTTGAATTCTTCGCTTCAGGAATTTGGGCACGCAACTTGTGGATGACAACTCGTTGGTGTTGCGTGAGCAGGTAAGGGTCTTCTCGCAACTCGGTGGGTAAATCCGGATAATCAAAGAGATCACCGATTTTGCTCTGCGCGCATAATTGGGGTTTGTGCGCTTTCTTGCATGGCATGCACTACAACAGATCACTTAGAACTGCGTGTGAATTTGTTGCGCAGACGATCGCCAGGTGAAAAGATAAAAACCAGGTCTTCATAACCTTTGGCAATGTGTTGTCTTTGCCAACGACCACACAACTGTCCAAGAAGACTGCTGATCGACACGCACGGCTCGAGGGCAGGTGCTTGGAGGAACGGCGGGGGCGGCGGCGAGAGGCTCGAGACGGTGGGGACGGGTCGGCGGCGACTTGGTAGCGACGACGAAAGACCTTGCTTGGATCGAAAAAACCAACTAGTGCTACCAACTGAAGGGACTCGGAAGGTAACTTGGCAAATTGGAAACTCAATTACTCTAGTGTGGCTCGGCTTTCCGAGCCACATCAACCTTATGGGTTTTACATATTTCATTCCACTTCTACTCTACTATGCAGGTTTGTATATTTTGGGTGCGCCGTCGGAAACGGCACATCCAAGGGCTTTGGGTGTATTGTTCAGGGGACGTTTTGGGCTGGGAATGTGTGGCCTTGGGCAACCCTGGCAAGCCTGGCAAGACGGCACACACACATCCCTCCACATCGCTACATTCTCCCCCTGTGGTGCTCGCCACGGACCGCACACACATGATGTTTGAAGGAACTAGTTCGATGCAATGAAAAGATTGACTCTTATCGTTCGTGGAAGATGCTGACCGCCGAGATCTTGGTAAGCGATAGTGATTTCAAGCCAGACACTGCGTGGTCGTACGTACTGAAAATGCACACAAAACACACAAACACATTCCTGCGGATCGAGCTGGTTGGAACACCGTTGTCACTTGGGTGCGAATACATTACCGTTTTGCACAGAATAACTCACTGAACTACTCGGGACCAAAAAGTTTGGTCGGTACATTTTAACTTGAACAATATATGTCGTGCAATTCAAAACATGTTGGATTTTGTAAGGCCCTGCAAGAACTCATAAAACACATTTGAAATTTAATGACACACGATGATATTATAAAAGCTACTTAAGCAAGGGAACTCAAGTGTTCTTGAGCACTTTGATACATGGAAGGGGCACGCATTACGTTGAAATTTGCCAAGTCAACAATGGTTGAATTTTTCTTGATATGGGGAGTTTATAATTCTTCCTCCCTTCAACTCCATAGCCGTTTCCATCACACTCTATAAAGTATTGAAAGTCTTTGCTAGGGCTTCGTAAGGCATTTCTTCAAATGCGAGTTCAACTGCAGTGATGAGCCCTTCGATTGAACAATAAGGTTTTCTCTGCTGCAGACGTTGAATCGCCTTCAAAAAGCCCAACTCCAAGACATTAAAGTCTGGACTATTTGCAGGTTGATTAACCATGCTTATGCCTTCCACACCATTGGCCCTCAACATAATTGACGTCACACATTTGTGAGGACTGGCATTGTTCTGTTGGACAAACACTCCATTATCCTGATTTCCAAATGGAAACTCCGCATTAATAACAGAGATGACTTTATTAATTATAGCATCTTTATAGACCGCCCCAAACTGACTGGGTTATAGTCTCAAACGAGTATTTCGGCCGACTTTTCTTGTTCGCTGTGCAACAGCAAGTTGCACAAATGGCCAAATGCCGATCTTGCCATCGAAAAGCCGATTACGATGTGCGTCATGGCGTGGGCGGGCCACAGCTGCGAGAAATATCACCTTTGTGATGAATTTCTTGGACTTCACCGCCCTCAACGTAACCTCCTCATCATCATAAACATAAAATCTTCTATCAATCTTGGTAATGAAAAACCCTTTTTCGTCAATATGCACATGGTCGTACATGTTGACAAAAAAGTGGCTTCCGCATTGCCCAGTTCGTAGAAAACTCTATGCGTACTTCAGACAAGCAAGTGCGTTTACGTCGGTTACCAAAGGCCTCTCATGACTTGAGCGCGCTTTGAATTTCTTGTCTTCGTCCACGTGCCCTTGAACGTCGTCTTGGGTATCTTGCATCTCTCGGCTAGAAGGCGGAGCGTTTGCCGATCGTGGTGCGGCACCAGCTTGATCGCAGCTTCATTTTCTGCCGCTGTCCGTAGCTTGGGCCGCCGACAATTTCCCCCGTCAGAATCGACTCTTCCATCAACCAATAAATATATAGAAACAAAGAGGTATACCCTTAGTTTTCTCGGCGACGTCGGCGACAGCGGCCCTGGTGGCAAGCGAGCGCTCGGACTGCACCCACAAGCGCGACACGGTCTTCCAGTCCCAAAAAAATATATTTACTGTACATACCACTGTCCGAAATGAAAAATGAAGTGTCCCGCAATCTACGAAATGCTGTTTGAGGGAGCCGTTGGTGGCAAACTTCCTCGTGGTGCTCACGTGCACGCATTGGATGGTTGGCGGGAACCGCGGGTAATTAATACCTGTTCAAAACAGATTTGGCCAATCAGATCACGAATAAAAGGCTATAAATAATATAAAAGGCTTCTTCGTAAATGACCACTTCGAATTCAAAGCATTTTGTCCGCGATGTCCTCATTCTCCACGCCACAGCACAATCGCCTTGCAACAGGACGCATACCTATTAAGAATGTGCCTAAGAAGGGCTATGCGTATTCTTTCCGCGAGTTCTCAAGCTACCTAAAGAAACTGTACGTTATCAACTTCTATCGCGACAGCAGCCGAGACATGGCAGCCAGTGTCGAATGATATTGTGGTGTCAAACGTGAAAAAACCCGGAAAAATATTGAGCTGGTCATTTCAACGCCTAAAATTGAATCTTTGGCTTGTTCTGCCCCGTCATCTAAAAACCTCAACAGTCCAAACCTCGGTGTCGCGACAGTATTTCCAAAAGAGGCTGAGGAAAGAATTGCTATTTGGTCTAAAAAGCTTCGACATGAAGGTGTACCAGTAAATACACTTCTCTTGAAAACGAAAGCATTCTCAATTGCGTCGGTAAATGAAATTAATGTAACAGTTATAACTTCTCGGCGACTAAGCGTCCGCTCAATCGCTCACACTTCGTGCTTCCGTTGGAGACTAGGTGAAACGCTTCGAGCACAAGTAGAATGTGTGCACAGTGATTTATGCCTCGTTGTCCTCGGAACCGCGCATTGATGTGTGGGAGTTGGAGAGGCGATTTCCCGCACCCTCTTGAGAAATAGTCCTTATTGCACGTCCTTTGGACGTGCAATATCAGGGCAAAAAACGCTCCAATTTCATGTGTAAGTTTACCAAATATTTTAAATATTGATTGAAATATCGTGTCACACCAAAATACGATCATTTAATCTTGGACAGCACGGAGCGCAGACCGATCGGACACAAGGCGACAGAGTCACGGTAGTGCCACGTCAGTTATTTCGGTTGATTGAGGTCGTCGAACTTCACGGACAGACACGACGGCATTGAGGCGATGGTTGCACTTTGGAAGTGGTAGTGCCCATCGATATTCGCTTGGCACATCCTGGGTGGCGATGTGGCACACCACAAGGCGCCACGTTTTGGTGTCGAGAACGTACTGAGTCGAGCTGTGGGGCATCGAAAAGACAAGCGTCCCATTGAGGACTGCAGACATCCAGTCTAGGTACAGTTGTTCATCCCGTTCCCACGTCTCGAGGTCGAAGAAAAACTGCGCGCCGCACGACAAGAAATGGTACTTGGCTGAACGGGTGTTCAACCCGGGTCGGGCCAGCCGTACAATCGCAAAGCTCCCGACAAGCGACACTCCCGTGATCCAAAGGTGGTCCAGAAGCCGAGACACACTTCCAATGGCCACGGTACCGGCGACACAGGACGATTGGAGGTCAAACTCAATCGCGTGGCACACGCGCGCGACTTGAACTGCGTGGACTTGAGGGTTGACAAAGTTCAAGATTGCAGCCGCGGACCACGCAATGATGCTACTAAAGGAGGCGTAGAGGGCTGTGTATTGCTGAGTCACAACGCTAAAGATGTCACTGCCAACGAAGACGATCCACAAAAGTTCCCTGGCTGCCAGGAACGACTCGTACCATGGCAGTGTCCCAGCCATGTACACAGACACACTGTTTTGTTGAACAAGGTCCAATGTACATGTACTCAGAAGACAAATGGCCGTGGCTCCCCGCAGCACAACAAGTGATCGACCGATCCAGACCATGCCAACCATCCGATTCAACTTGAGCATGTTCTTGGGCTCGAGAAAGCCATGTGTGGCGATCGCATACCCAAGCGCAAAGATCGTCACAGCGAAGAGCATGCCCGTGGTGAACTGAACCGCCCCTTGAAAGTACAAGGCAACATTGCGTGGGATTTCAAGTGGATTGGGCGTTTGAACGAGCACGGCCGTGTAGATGGTGAATTGCGTCGATGAGCCAAGATCGCCTTGGAACGCGACAGCTTCACGCCCGCCGAGGACCCAATCTTGGAGGTAAAATAAGCCCCAAAAGGCATAGTCGCCGGTGTCTGCCGTGTCCACCACTGGTTGTCGCAGGAAGACGGGGGTTGCCGTCGAAAGTGCGAATTGGACGACTTCGATCCCGAGCGATCGCACGGCTGTCGTCGCGGCTTGGGCCAACGTCAGCACATTTTGCAGATCTGAGGAGGCCACGGATTGAGCGACCCAGTCGGCCATCGCACTCAGGGCTTGGACACAAGCAGGTGCGCCATCCATCTCGGTGCGGCAGATGTTGGCCCAGCGCAGGTCCCGGGCCGTCTTGTTGGTCGGGTTGGCCTGGACGACGCCCGAAGCGAGGACCGACACAAAGAGTTTGGATGGCGTCAAGTACACATTGTCGGCCGCGGCGCTGGAGCAAACGACGGTGCTTCCAAACGGCGGGTACCGACCAAACTTGGGCAGCCACGGCGGCATGCCACTGCAGAGGACGTTGCCGCCTGTGAATTTCAACGTTGCATTTTGCCACAACAGAGGGACGCCGATAAAACTCGCGGGAATGACCAAGGTCGCGTACAAAGCTTGCGCCGTTGCGTCGGACCAAAGCAGCGAGCTGAGAACCCTCGTGGCAGCACCGTAGAGTGACTGGACGGGTGCGATACACGGCACGTAGATGAGATCGATCGAACCGAATGGACCCAGGAGGGCCTGCGACATGGTGTAGGCTGCGTCAACTTGTGCGCCGATCGACGAGTTGGCATATACGATCGACTGAATCGAGACATTGTCAAAGGCAAAGACGGCACTGCTTCGGACGAGACTCTTGCCTGCGAGACCGCTCACATTGGTTGTAATTGCCCAGAGGTCACTCGCGAGGGGCCAATTCATGACAAAGGAATTTTGGGTCCCCAGCGAGAAGCTGCCTTGCGATCTCTTGAGCGTGAGTGCATAAGATTGGCCAAAGGCATTCTGGACCGCGATGGTCTCGACCACGCCGTGCTGTTTGTAGTTTTGCCATTGGACGATGAATGCCGTGGCCCCATGGCTGGCCCAATATTCGACTTCTTCCGCCACAGATGTAGTGACCGAGTTGATAGACTCAAGCCAAGTGACGCCAGCTGTTGACAATCGCAGTTCTTGGCTTATGGTAACATCTATTGCAGCACCCCAGGACTGTTGCCATCCGTTGACGTTGCGGAGGACAGATTCGAGGTAGACAGCTGCATTCGACGCCATGGACGCCGCACACCGAGTTTGTCGAGCCTGGGTTTTGGCCAGGCTCCACGTTTGGTTAAAGTCGACCCAGCAATATGACGTGGCAAGCCACGGACTGTTGTATCCATTCATGTTTCGGAGACCAGCCACGGCGGTGGCAGCGGCAGAGACGTCTGTGAATTGGATTGCGCGGGCATACGCGACGCTGGTTTGGACACCAGACGAGACCGTTCCATTGTACAAAATCGTGTCGGCGTAGCTCGTGTCGTCGAGGTGCGAGCCCAATGGCAATCCAAGCTGCAGCTGTTTGTTGAACCAATTGCTGACGAACGTCTGACCCCCCGTCGAGTTGAAGTTGGCCCACCAAAAGTCGTTCGCCATGTTGACTTGGGTCGTGGCAAAGTAGCCGTAACTGCCCACAAGGGATGCGACCATGTAGGCCAGGCCTGCAACGACGCCGATCCGAAACCGAATAACATCACGCTCAAGGACCAAAGCTGGGCTTGGGCTATGGCTCGCTGAGTTCAAATGCGTGCTCGTGGTGGGTTGACATCGGTTTGACCTAGAAACTGGAGAATTTTCTCCAAGGCAAGTCAGCAAAAGCTTGAAATATTCAAACTCGTGAAGGACGATACCTTCATAGGTCATAGAAGGCAACTCGAGTGCCTCCTGTTGCACACGCACGCCAAGCGTTTCTGCCGTGGCCACAACCCATCTGTTCGCATCGAAAATGTAGCACTGGCCTCGTATCGTCAACGCAAACACACCGAACAAGGCGCAAGACGGAAGCGGCATGCGATTGCTCTCGTTGGACTAGACATATGACGGGTAATTGAACATATCATCATTGGTACCAGAAAGGCAGCCGCGGCCCCTGTCATGAGAAGGTTCTTGCCGACATGCAACTTGCTTGGACGCCGAGTCACGAACACAGCGACGTGGATAAGCACAGTCATACCCATGACTATGCCAGCGACGACCGCGGTCCGAGTTGAGCTGCCAGTGTAAACGACACCGCTTTGACAAGCCAATATGTGGTCCATGCTGGTGCCTTGGCAAGACCGATCGACGGTCGCAATGAGGGTGACGGGGTCGACCACATCAAGGAGAAAGATGCCAACGCCAAGGATTCTACTGCTGAGCGGAGCGGCGACGACGGAGACGGTGGATGGGACGAAAAGCAGCAGTATATCTGAGAGGACGTACGAAAGCCAAGTGCACTCACTCGCGATCAAAGCCGAGACATACCATGGCCTCGCATTGGGCACGAGCTGGGTCAAACCCGCGATTTTCACTAATTTCGGGGATGCCGAGGCCAGCAAAATAAAGGCGGTGGCTGTTCGCACAAGCAATAGGGGTCGACCGATCCAAGAGAGCGCGCCGACAAAGTTGAACTGAAAGAGGTGAGCACCAAGGGGCGGGAAGACCAGTGACGTGGCAAAGACGAGGGCGCTGACGCCCACGAGAACGGCGGTGACGTAGCAAGCGCCGAAATAAAAGTACCGGCTCATGCTCCACGAGGCTTCAAGTGGGTTGACGGCTGCGAGTAAACTGTCGTAACGGTACGACATGAGGACCGTGGTTTGAACGTCCCCATCAAACGAGACGACCTCGCGCGTGCCATCGAGCCAGTCGTATATTTCATTCCACCCCAAAAACGCCCAGTCCGTCGTCGTCGTCACCATGGGTTGGTGCAGCAAGGCTTGGGTCGAGCCATTCAGAGCCAGTTGAATGAGCTCAAGATTCAGGTTGCTGGCTTCGGCGGTGGCCTGTGAGAGCTCCAAAGACGCAAATACACTTATGGGGATGGTTGTCGCTAGCAGGTTGAGCACCGACGTGCACAGCGCAGCCTCGGTGGGTGGAGCGACAAGGGCACAGGTCGACTGCGGTGTTGTTGAGGCTGTGGCAATCATGGCGAAGAGCAGCGACGAGGGCGAGAAAGGCACCGTGTACGCGACTTGGGCCGTACAAGCATCGTCAAACCCAAACGACCGTTGGACAAACAATTGGGCGGTCCCTTGTCCGCAGAGAGGACTCCCGCCATAAAACTTGATGTTTCCAACCGTCCATTGGGGTGGCGTCGGGTGCACCGACATGGTTGGGATGGCGAGGAAGGCTTGGGAGAGCGCCGCGTCGGCTGCGAGGGTTTGGGCCAAGATGGATCGAAAGGCCCAGAAGAACGCCTTGAGATGC
>VJMH01000338.1:0-16793 GCA_009835185.1 Aphanomyces stellatus
ATGGTCAATTCATCGCCTACACCACGTACAAACCGACCACCACGACGACCGCTCTCAGCCACACGTTTGTGTGCGTGGCGGGGCTGGGCGAAACCCGCCACACGTACCGCCACCTCGCGCCTCTCCTCGCCGACGCTGGCCACATGGTGCTCACGGTCGACCTCCGCGGCATGGGTCACTCGTCCACGGGGTTTTCCTCCTTCTCGGTCGAAGCGTGCACGAGCGACATCGAATCGCTCCTCGAGCACAAGGTGGGCGCCGACGACAAGGTCGTGATGGTCGGCAACAGCTTCGCGGCAGCATGCATCGTGCTGCTCCAGTCGCCCAAGGTCGTGGCGTCGGCCATCCTGGGGCCGTTCGTTCGCGACCTCCCGGGTGTCGGCCCGAAAGTGTTCAACGCGATTGCGCCGGCCATGTTTGCGCGGCCGTACGGTGCGTCCGTGTGGATGTCGTACTGGAAGACGCTCTTTGGCGCGCATGCGCAGGACTTTGCCGCGTATGAGGCGTTCTTGAAGACCAACATAAAGGAGCAGGGGCGGCTGCGTGCGCTCGTCAAGCTCGTCCAGGCGTCCAAAGCCAACGCGGGCAGCCACCTGCACGAGTACAAGCTGCCGATGCTCATCGGCATGGGCTCGGCCGACCCGGACTTTGCATGCGCGCAAGACGAGGCCCACTACATCCACGACACGATCGCGAGCACGACCAAGGAGGTCGTGATGTTTCCCAACATGAAGCATTACCCCCAGGCCGAATGTCCCGCTGAAGTCGCGACGAGTCTCACGGCGTTCCTCGCCAAAGTTGTCCAGCAGTACTAAGGTCCTAGAATTCGATAACTGTACCTGAGAAACGATTGCATTTCAGGATATGTTGCTTTGTTAACTGTGTAGTTTCCAGGGTTGCATAGACTAGAGTGGTGTTGATCGTGTACTCTCATTTGAGGCAGGACTCCTGACACTTTTGACGCTGGTGTGACTTGAGTCCTCTCTGTCGAGTCAGGATGTGTTTTGCATTATGGCCTGCCCCAGACATTTTATGATGTACAATGTCCTGAGTCGCGGATGGTCGGCTGCTGACTTGAAGAGTTGGCTCTAACCGATAACGAATCTAGACGGATGGATTGCTGTCGTGTTGCAAAGGTGGGGACCTTCAAAAGGTCACCATGTGGCATCTGAAGACGTGCTTCATCTGATCATTTTAGATGCAGGCGGCCCATCAGATATTAACTCTTGGAGGTCGCTTTGTCTACAACATACAATACGCGGGATATAAATCTTGGACAATTGGTCATGTGAAGACCTAACTCGCACGGATACAAGCAGAATTGGCACAAGAGAGCTCCAGACATTCACGTTTGATGCGACAAGTCAACCGTAACGTTAACCTGAAACGCAATACCGCCGCAAACCGATCTCCCCAGACGAAATCCCCCCTTCAAATATCGTCAGCCTCTTTGGCATCAACGATGAAATCGTGAATTCCGATGTACTTGATAGGGTCAATATGTACGGTAATCCATTTGGCCCCACACCTTTGACTAGACATACATCGAACCAGACAACTGAGTCCGCAGTTCACAGAACCGAACCGACCCCAATGTAAAAATCGACATATCGACTCCCACCCAAAAGTCATTTCGAATGTTTGCTTCCAACCGTCAACGCGCCGCTCGTGAGGACGTTCCATATTGCTTTTAACACAAACGGTGTCATCGGCGCGAGAATGTGTCGAAAGCGCTGGGCGCAGCAGTAGCTGCCAAAATGGCGGGCGTCTTGTACTTGTACTACGTAGTAGACAAGACGGCATGGGGCGAGGTGCGATCCAAACCATTGTTCCCTGGCATATGCAGCACTTGATATAAACGATCTGAAACGTAGCCAAAATCTACATCAGGACGGATTGCGCACTAAAGGCGTGCAGGAACACAACGCCAGCAATACATGCACTTTTGACGGGCACTTTATTGAGTGCCCCCAAGAAGCTGTATTGGCCAAAAAAACAACCGCCAACTTCACCGCGTTGCCGCTAGCAATGAATCGCTTTTGGGCATGGTATGTTGTATCTTGTGAATGCACTGAAGTCTTAATCTTTTAGCATTCAGAATCCAGCTAAACTCAATTTCCCCGCACCCATAAATGGGGACCCATTCGTCACATCCGTCTCGTCTCAGTAGCGTGGTCCTCTATGCGCACAGTGATGTGGTGATTGTGTTTGCAAATATATTACTAGACCTTATCCTATCTTATTGTCATCATGGAGGACTTGAAATAGAGAGTGGGTCGACCCAGCAATACAAAGTTGATTGCCGTCGAGACACTTCATTGAATTCATTCGGGAAGTGGTTCTCTGCAATCGTTATTTTCGATTGGGGTAGACTAGCAAGCTCGCCATGCGCAACATTTCGTTGAAATAGAAATTGCTTGTGGTGGAAGAAATGGTGATTCTTAATTGAATACGGTGTCGATTCACGACTTGAAGGAGGCCGTGGCACCATGACGGACTTTTGAATCGAACAATTCGTCATCATTGTGTCTACGAGTATGTTAAACCCAAAGAATTGCTGAGCGACTTGCTGCTCTGTTTCAAGCAACATCGTCCTGGGCTCATTTGTGGTATGTCTTCACAACACTCTCCATCTATTTGTTGACGATATGATGGATCTGTGCTGTCGGATTGTGATTGTTCACTCGAAAGATGGTCAAAGCAGGAACTCGAGGCTGAGGTAGACCCTGATACGGAATCATTCAAACTCCTGCGTGCGACAAGCACGCATGTCGATCGAACAGACAATCCTTTTTATGTTCCATCGTTCAGTCATTTGCGACAGAGCCCGTTCAAAAGACGGGCTCAGCCGCCGGGATTTAGCACCCCATTCCCAGGACACATGAATGTTCCAGCCTAATGAATCTCATGGGCACTATGCTGACGTATTAGATAGTACCCCCTTGCACCCCCAAGTAGCCCTTTCCCCACCCCTTGAAATTTCTCGGGGGAGGCTTGAAATCAGGGAATATCTTCCGAGGTGCTGTCGCTCAGGGCCTCTCTCGAGCTTCATTGAAAGTGTACCATGGTCGTAACGTTCCTCATTGCAAGAAACGCAAGAAGCTCACGTGGGGCACATGTATGCAGCATGCTTCGGGAGGGGTTCGATAAGCAGGGTCACGTGTCCCTCAGTGTCTTGTCAAACCCACAGTAATGGCTGTCAACGAATTGTGACTAGCATGTGCTTAACGCGTCATCGATTTTCACACCCAATGCTATGTACGGATCCCCATTTTTGATCACTCGGCTGAATTTTGCCCGTTGCTGTTCAGTAGACGAAAAGCGGTACCAATCCAGAAAGTATGTCTAATACTTCCTCAGATCCATCTGGCCGTCCTCCATACGACGTGGGTGTTGTTGGGTGCACTGTATCGCACAAACGCTTACAAAACCCAAGTGATTCGTAGCTGCAGCCACTCCTGGGACAATCGATGGCCACGAATTCTTTACATAATCACAGGCGAGACTATCTTGAGTACCATCGGTACTTTAGAGTACATCATTGCACGGTGCGTCATGTCCGTATCGATCGGTTGTATATCACAGCGACACCAATCTTGAAATGTACTTTTTTCGAGGCGAGGCGAGCACACACGGAAGAGATTCGCACAAGCGTAACGCAGCAAGCAAACAAAGGGCGGTTCCTGCTCAGGTGCAGCCTTGTGCTTGAGATGCATTGGGTTCTTTGGCGCCAACATCCAACACTACTAGCACGTAATGGAGCAGACCTGCGCGCACCCTCGCCAACTTATTGTGGGCCGTGTATGGTGCATCGCCCCGCCCCCTCCTTCGACTGACGATGGCGTGCTGTCGATTGAAGCCCAAAAGGGGAAACCGCAAGTTCATGACCATGCGTTTTGAAGCAACACAGGAGTGTGTGAAACGAGGTTGGGGTTAATTTACTTGGCTACTTCTAAATATTGGACAAAAGAGGAAGGCTAGGGCAGGACAATGGCAAGGGTCGAGAGCATGGCCAAGTCGTCATCATGCAGCCGCCATTGCACGCATTCACTGTGGAATGGGATTGGATGAACGGTGTCGTCACCCTCGTCTTCGTCGTCACTGCTGTTGAAGTGATCCATGACGAGTTGGATGTCACGCCAAACGTCTATCGATGGCCGGCACTCAAACTCGTCGTGGCAGGCAACGGACGGTATCACGTGGTTGGTTTGCAAAAGCGAGACAAACGAGTGGTTGTGGTGTGTCATCGCGGGGAGGTAATAGTTGTTTGCGACGGACGCGAGGGAAGCGTCAAAGTCGTCGGAGCTGGCATGGCTGAGGGGAGCACTCTGACTTCGTGAGATGGACGGCGCGCCGTGCAGTGGCGCAGAGATCGAAGCTGGCATCGACGTCGTGCGCGTCATGATTGGTGCAAAATGTGTGCTGGGGGGAGCGTTGGGGAAGGTCGAGATGTCGCAGGGGGAGCTGGGGCGATGCGGCTGACGACGGTGGTGCGCGCGGTTCTTGACACGGTATGTCTTGCGCTTGATGAGCAGCATGCGGCTTGGCTCGTCGCGGGTGAAGAGGGGCTGGCAGTAGATGTTGGTCAACTCCGACTCGCGGCCTCTCTGGAGCTTTCGGAAGCCAAAGTAGTTGAGCTGACGCTGGAAGCTGGCAAATTTGCTGTGGCGGAAGTAGGTCGGGAGGACGTGGTGCTCCATGACTTCAAAATCGTAGACACCAAAGGCCTTGCCTCCGTCGCACCAGCCAATCACAGCCGGGTCTTCCTTGGTCAAAATCTCGTACAAGCTCGCAAGGAAGGGCGGCGTAGCCGTGCTAAGCTCGATCGAAGGTACCTTTCGAGGTGAGATGGTGCTGTACATTTGTGGACAAATGTGTGAATTGGAAAATGAAAGTCGCCGACTCTGAGTTTCTCGGCCCAGCTGGCTTGGCCGATTGAGCCTCCCAAAAATTATACGGCACAGAGAACTGGCCGTGAATGGTGTCAACTAAGCCCACTTTCAATGGCAACAGCTGGCAACGAGGACCTGTGCCGTGCCTCCGTCTCAGACTCGAACTACTTTGCGACATGACGACTGCTCTGTCGGCGCCTTCAATCGCTTGTGTATATCTTTTCAGGGGGCTCAAGAGTATCGACGACCAGGCCATTCGAAACGATCGACGCCTCACGTTGTATTTTGGTTGCCGTGGCGCCTTCTTGGAACAAGCGATAACCACTACGATAGCAAGTGACTTACTACGTAGCAGTTGTGCTCAAGCTCGTGATCGTGTAGCCTTGGAGTGGCACCATCGACTGGCTCAACCACTATTGCACGAATTGCCAAATTGCTCCTTGTGTTGGCGTAGCATAACATCTGGCGACCAAGTTCGGAAAATCTAGAGTTTCGACAGACGGTTGTTCTCGATCACGAAGTCGCGTTCGAAACAAATCTTGGTCCACGAGACATGGGGGCAGCCTTCAATTGTGGGCTCAAGGGAGGGTCCTGTCAGGCAAGAGACTACGCCCCTATGGGACCTTGACGGGGGGACGTAGGGGGCGTCACATTATACATTGCAACCGCTCCCAACTACGATGGGAAGGTGTGGGTGAGTGAGGGGACACAACAACCGAGCCAGTCGCAAATACCCTCTTGGGGAAGTTGATGGTACGATAAATTGTCGTACCATGGTTTGGGAGCACCACACGGTGCGACGAAGAAACCCAATCGGCGCAGAGGCGACGTGACCAAACATTGAGGACGACATATGCACCTTCCTTGATGACAATATCGACCACCGGAAATGTCGATAAAAAGAGATTGCTTGGTCTCTTGGTTAAGTGTGTGAACCTGTCTGAGAGGATTGGCCTCCCTCTGAACGTGTGGTTGGCGGGTGTGATCAATCGAGCCCCCCCCAGGCCAAACCAGACCTTGGTGATACCTCCTGGAGTGGGAGTAAACCACCTCGAAAGGGACAACGAATCGAATCTCGGTCAAGTTGACGGCCAAGGTAGCGGCGCGCTCACCAGCTTCTGCGCATACAGAGCAACATCCAAGGTCGAGCCCCGTGGATAAAGCAACCCCTGAACGTAGTTGGCTTTGACTAGTCGTTCATGATTGAAGGGAGTGTTTGGTCAACATGGGTCACTGAGCGGTTTGTCATTCACACGCATTAGACGAACGGCAATAGTTTTGTCGCGACAGTAGGGACTACCACACGCGATACACGGGACATCAACAATGAGCACAGTAGAGTATAACTGTGATGCCCTCAACACCTCAATCGAAGGGTGCTCAGGGGGAGGCGTTCGATCCTTTGGATCCATGACCACGCCATGCGCTTGTTCGAGTGGTCGGTCTGTCACCTGGATCGTAGTCGTCATCCCACTGAGCGGAGAACAAGTGTGGTAAGCTGGGAGCATAAACGAGGGGTCGCACAACCGCATTTGTGCTACAAGTATTGCACCATGGATGTTTCGTCGACATCAAAGACAGAGAGATTCGAAGCGTGCGGCCCAAGTCATGCATGCCTCATCCTGCTTCTGAGGGATAAACGGATGTTTGGCCAAGGAAACGCAAGTTCATGCCAGTAGACCCTTGATGCAGTCGTATGTGTGCGTTCGCAAAGAGGGTTGAGTAGACCTTGGGCATGTCTAAATGGCAAGCTCGTGTTAGCACCCAAAGACTTGTAGTCGTTTTGGGCCCCAGGCAAAGTCGTTCTCGAACAGGCCCCTCGTCGACTCTTGAGAGTTTGTGTCGTTTCCCAGCTCCGTCAAGAGCATGCTCACCCCGACTTCAATATGAAGATACACTCTCTGACATAATCATGGCAAATTGTCCCGTGATCATTGCAATGATGTCCCACTTGAAGAAGGATGCCACGTACCGTAAAGCACACAATAACTCACCAGACGTTTTTGCTCACCATTTTGTCAATTGTTGATCGCTGGTGAGTATATTTTGATACTTTTCCGGATAAAATTTGGTATTTTATTTATATCTCTAATTATACTTGATATTTGTAAAATTCATTAAATATATTTTCTCTTGTCTGTTTCTTCGAAGTATTTGGTGAGTGCAATTCTGTGCTTGAGTGGCACAATTGGTGAGTTATTGTGTTATTTGAGGTCTTTGGTGAGTAGTTTTGTGCGGTGAGTAATTGTGTGCTCTACGGCATCGGAATTTTGAAGTGAGACCCACTTGAAAGCAGTGTCAAATCCAGCGCAACTGTGTTTGGACAAACATTTCCTGAAGCCAAGAGCCAGAGGACAGAAAACATGTCCGTTCGTAGACAACAACCAAGGGGGGCTGGCATTGTAACAATATAATCATGGCGCGTTCATGTAATTGCGATCGCCACAAGAACGGGCAAATCAGTTCAAGTAGGGCAGATAGACTTTTCGTCGGCGTGGGGTGACTACCTTCGATAATACGGACGTGGAAAGTCTGAGTCGTAGCAAGGTGCGGCAAGCCGTAGCCAACTAGTGAAGTACCCAAATACACCCGGGTCGAATCAGATCGGTCTTGCGCACTTGACGCAAGGCTGCCTGACTGCGAATAAAGGCGTCGCTTCCCTGACTTCAACTACGGGTTCGCCTCAGATTGTTGTTCTGAGTGGGTCGGCAGGCAATCCACGAGACGACTCCCCTGTGTCTCGCATTCTCTGAACAAAACACTTTCTTCTGAAGACGTAAGTCGCTTCTAAAATTACACAGCGACTGCGTACGAACGTGGTAATTCTGTTGAAGTTCAACGAATTAACAATGCCAGACGTGGCAGTCCTTCAAACAAGAAGCTGTTCAAACGAACACGTTTAATCGCAGAGTGAACACTTGGCCAAACTAGCTCAAGACAGCAATTGAATGGCGGGCTTAGATATGGGGGTGCGTACAGCGTAGCACCGACTGCCGAATGAATGTCAAACTTACAGTCGTCGAAGCCCTCGATTCAGAGCAAAATGAACCCAAAGGGGGGTCGAAGAGGGGGATCGGCAAAGGTCGATTTCTCACGACGACCTGCAACACACATGGGCATCCCAAGGGAGTAAACTGGGATAAAATGCAACAGTTCGCCCGCGTCTCGCGGCCACCTCTGCTCATATATCACTTTGTCGGAACGATCTTGGATGCGCCCGACGTTTTGTTTTTTGCATGCCCGAATTTGGACCCCGCCCCTACGTTGCGCTGCAGCAGCCACAAGTTTTGTCTCCCGCTGCTGTGACAAACGCCGTAGTCCCACTGTACTTGCGTCGTATCAGATGACCCACCAGCTGATTGGGTGGCCCATCTGATGGATTGGCATTTTCTTTTGTTTGGTCACTGCGGTGATGATTCCACCGATTGACAAGTCAAAGCCACCGATCGTTCAGCCAATTGTTGAACGGCGGTGGCGTACTTAACTCGAAGGGGACAACGAAATTGCACCCAAGACGACGTGGCCACTTACGCCATCAACTTCAGGGCCGTCCGTCCTGTTCCGACCATTTTGGACGGCGCCATGGCCAACGAACATGACCCAAGGGCAATCGTCAGGCTAAAAACGCTGCTCTCTCACAGTGGGCGACCTTTCGCATCACCCTGCGTCAACAGAAAAACACGGCAAGCAGGAGTGCTTCGAGCCACGAGTATATGCCAAATGGACGCGGTCACGGCAATGTCCCATGTGTCCGACGGGGCGTTGATTTGACTCGTGTCCAAGTCCATCGGCCAAGAATCAATGGACAACAGCGTCCGTGGAGAGGTTATTTTCGCGACTGAGATATTTGAGTAGAGCAAGTTTGGCTTGCCACTTGAACGTCGTGAAACCAAAGCGAGTGGAATATAAGGGTTTGCGACGTTGTGTTTTTCACCGTGGGCACTTGGGCTTACGCAAAAAAGTCTCGTGGTCATTGAGCCAAGAGTTTATGAACTCTTCAAAGTGTCATAAATCGTTATTCGACCATGTGGTTTGATTTTAGCCAATAAAAAGTCCGCTCGAAAAAATACTTCGAATCTGATACTTCGTTGTATTTTTTACATTTACGACAGGAACATAATTCGCCCAAATGGTCAGATTTTAGCCGACCAAAAATCTTTGAGGTAGCATAATCTCTTGATTTGTGGGAGGCTGTGAGGGGGGTTGTTTATGGTAGGAGTTTTACCTTGTTTGTCCTCTGCCAATAAGTTCGTCGTCACTCAAACAGGGCTCTATGGCAATGGTCGTGAACTGGCAGGAAGGTAGCTCTGGACATTCAGCAATCATGCCCCCAACTCGCTTTATCATCAATATTTGCCACATTTTGTTCATTTGCCCACGCATGCAACTGTGATATGGCAGGTTGTAGTGTACACGACGTGCGTATTTGCGAGATCAAGAATGCACAGCAACGGTGGTCAACAAGTCAGCCGCAGTTATTCTTGTTTTCACTCACAACTGGAGTAATGAATTTGCAAACGGAAATCGGGGCAGAACGAATTAGCCAATCAACGTGCGTTCAACATTTCGTTTCACCAATCAGAATCGACTATTTGAATATTTCATTTGCACGACAAATTGTTTCTCCAGGAGTTACATACAAAAACCAATATACTTGAATAGATCGAGCGATTTGAAGTCCAAATTCGACTGAAAGCACAGACAAAGGACATCCAGTTTGCCAAGAGCTGTTCCAATGTTGTAGCCGTCGATCAAACCTTCCGAGAGGTCGTGGGTACTCGAACGCTCAGTTCTTAGAACGTCTGGACAGCATGAATCAGAATTCGTGGCTGGGAGGCAAAGAAGCTGTCGTAGCGCGACCCCCACAAAGGCAATGTTGTTGCAATCAATTGCGTGGCTAAGTTTGCCTCACAATGTTATGTCAGTCGGATTCGCATGGATTCTGTCGACCGAATCTTCCCCATGAGATCGTTGAACTACTCAACCGGCTTGCTTCCCGCGGCCGTCCACACTCGCGCATTCAAGTCGGCGACGGTCCATCCGTCCAGCTGCAGCCCTTTTCTCTTTTTCTGCATACCGACTAGGTTTGACCAATATTTCACTCTCTTCTCGACTGGACAACCTTTGCAAATCCTCGCTTCTGCGTCAGTCCAAGTCTACTGCGTTACAGATTGTCGGTGCGGCAACCGATGGCAACGTTAGTTGCATTACAGAAACACATTGCCGTCCACATTGCCGCACGTTGTCCATCCAAACGAGGTCCTACATGCGTGCCGCAGACGAACGAACGACTAGACATCGTTCGTTCATCCAAGGCCCGCTTGTCTCGCGACGTCTTGCTTGTGGTGGCAGTGAATATATTGTGGCAGTGGTGGTACCCGGGCGTGCGAGTCGCAATCCCGACCTTCGCCAAGAGTGGGACGATCGTGTTTGCGATATTTCTGCGTCGTCTCGACGGCACAGTTTCCGTGGGCGTGTGGGCAGTGCGGCATCCCATCCTGTTTCCATCACACCTTTTTCATTTCCAAAACATTCGCCTCCCTGGCATGTACCTCACGTCCCACATGTCGCCTCTTGCCATCATGTCCGCCGAGACGCCGCGCTCGTCGTCGCCCCTCGTCCCGCCCTTCCTTGCGAGCCTGCGCGCTATTCTTGATGCTGCCAATTCGTCAACGATCGGTTGGTGCTTTGGCGGCAAGGCCTTTGCCATTTACGACAGCGATGCACTGGAGGCGACCGTCCTCCCCACCTACTTTCGCCACCGAAAGGTTGCGAGTTTCCAGCGCCAGCTCAACTACTTTGGCTTTCGAAAGGTGCAGACCACGTCGACGTACCGGGATGGACCCCAACCCGACGACCAGTTCCAAGCCGAGGGGCCGTCCCCGGCATGCGTCTACCACTCGCCCGACTTTCTCCAACACGACCCTGCCCGCATGTCGCTCATCAAACGCAAAACCTACCGGCCCAAGTCGTCCTCCCCCCACCGCCCCCCCTCGTCCTACACTTATGCCCTTGCCTCCAGCATCCCGTCGCACAATTATGAGAGATCTGTGGACATCTCTATGTGGAACATGCACTCGCCCTTGAGTACATCGTCGTCGACTTCAACTAACTCGACCGACCACGACGATTTGGACATGGCTGTCGACATGGAGCGCCGCTTTGTTCACTGGGGCGACGAGTACGAACCCATTCCCTTTGACTACAGCGTGAAAGGAGGCTGTGGCTCCAGTCTGTTGTTGGGCGACGGCGATCGAGATGCGAGTCTGGCATTCCTCGCCAATATCTTGTAAAATGTATAGTGTCGGATGTTAACTTAATTTTTGTTATATACTATTCAAACATATGTTGTAAGGTACATATTATATTGTTCTAGTATCCAGTGCAACTCGACGCCCACATCACCTTTCGAAGTTGCCTTTTGGAGAGAGGGCCATGGTGACCAGGGGACAACTTTTGAACCCAGTGTTCTATGTTTCATCTACTTGGCAACGATTCATCGGTCTGGGCAGATCCTGTCGCCGTTCAAATATTTCTCCTCAAATAAATCACTCAAGTCAAGACCTCGACGCCAGTGCGAGCACCAGTAATGATGACTCAGACCGATGGACACCGTCAGCCTGTCGCAAGGTGCCAGCATCGACCCTGGCCGCTTCCAGTCGCTTTTTTACGAGCTCCATCGATCCCAATGTGCCAACTCAACCTTGGCATGACATCATCGTCGTCCAGATGAGAAACAGAGGTGGCTCGGTCGATCGTCCGTGTCGTCTGGTGGTCTGGATGTCCATCGCCAACGCGTTGCTTTGCAAGAGGGTGGTGGTGGTTGTGCAGTTGATGTGACCTTGAGCCGCGAATGTCTTGGAGACAATTGGCCGAGGAAGGGGATGGGCGAGATGTAACTTGTGGCAACTGCAACTTGGCGATTACAATGTTGGTGTCCATCTGGAGTGTTGTGTGTGCACGAGAGGCTCAGCCAATGGCCTCAGCCAAGTTGACACCCACATCTGTCATTGCTCGTCAGATGCAGAACACAGAGAACGACGGGATATGTAGCCACCGATGGCACATGGCCCATTGGGCAATGTAGTGGACGAGAGTGTGCCCACGGCATGCTGCGACACGGCAGCAATGCTGACTGCATACCCCGAGGTACGCGCCCGATCTTTCCGCAAGGCTGGGATTTGCCACCGATGGGTCAAACAAAGCTGGTGCTCATTTTCCAATTCGCATGACGACAAGTGAGTTGCCTCGAACCATGACCTCGGTCCCTCCACTCCCCGACACCACGGCCCCCTTCCTTTCAAGCCTTTGGACCATTCTCCACTCGGAAGACACGTCCGTGGTCTCGTGGTGCAAAGATGGTCGTGCCTTCGCCATCCACGACTGCGGTGCCATGGAAAGCGACATCCTCCCACGCCACTTTCGCCACGGGAATCTGGCCAGCTTCCAGCGCCAGCTCAACTACTTTGGCTTTCGCAAGCTCCAGTCGATGGTGGGCGTCTCCAACAACGTCTATTGTTCACCGCATTTTCAAAGACACAACCCTGCGTGCATCGCCCACATCAAGCGCAAGACGTACCGAAGCAAGGCTTCCCCCCACTTGCCCCTCAAGATTACTCGCCGTTCGTCTGCCCATCTCTGGCTTGCCTCCCCCAATGGTGGCGAGTGGAGGGGACATTCCAACTGCTGGGATGACCCCATGGCACCCCTCATCAAGCCAGAGTCACTCGCCCTGCTCTGGGGCACGACAGAGCCTGGCGCCAGCCACGACGAAGAAACGAGCCCCCGCGGCATCGACATGTTTCAACCGCTTGTGAACGTCGGTGACGAGGAGTGGTCACACACTCCGTTGCATCCACACGAAGCGTTGATGCTCACAGCCGACGACCTCGATCTCCTCTCTTGTTTTGGAATGGACGACTAGGGATCGTACACCCGATATTTATTCAAACTCTTATTGTAACTTGTTCCGTCGGCGCTGCTCGGTCGTGTTTTTGTCGAACTCCTCGGAACAAATGTCGTGTCCAAGGCCGTCACGATTGCAGTCGCGCTTCTCTTCTGGACGGGTGTCCAACGCGATTGCGATTGACAGTGTCGGTCGTCTCAGGCGGTACCTGATGCTTCAATGTTAGCTTCGCTCGAGGGCGACGCCGTCTCTTGATGTGTTCCTCTGTGGACTGCGCTGGGGCATATTACACCCTCGGGACGCAATCACCAGTGCGCCATGTGCGCACATGAAAAACGCACCCTTTGCGTCCATGGTCCCTCGTCTTGAGCGACACGCGTCGAATTTCACGCACGGTTTTGGATGTAGACAGCACGTATTGCTCGGTGTGGACCAGATCCAAGAAAAGACATGTCCGTTTTCCGTTGCCTGTCATTGTCTATCCACAGTCTATCCCTGATTGTAGTACGTTTCGACGCGTCGCTGGACGTTGTGTCAGCCATTTGGCTTCCGCAGAGTGGCTCTGAGTTTTCATCCAGCCATCCTGAACCTCTTTGTCGTTTGAAATTAAATAAACGCTTGGGGTACTTTTCATCGAGACCGATGCGAGGTCCAAACCAGGTTGCAGGACTCGACATGCACATCCATTCGAAAAACATCTCGTTCGCGCGACCTCTTTTTATTGTCCTCACTGCAATTGAGGTGTGATCGAAACCACCTCGGATGTGTCTCGTCGGTGTCATTTGATGCAAGCGCACGAATTATTGGGATGACATGAGTGTGCCGATCGCCTTGATGGAAAGTTACGAGCAACATAGCTCCATGTTGTACTAAATACTTCAGACGACAAGTACCAAGGACGCCCGCAAGTGCAATCCAATTTGACATTTCCAAATGTCAACACGAGAGACTTACGATCTTTTCAGGACCAAACATCCGCAAAGCTCATAGCTCGGAAAATTCTTCGAGTCGACGAGCTACCTACGGAAATTTCGACGTTGGACGCGCTGCCTTTCTGGCCAAATTGCAACGCGTCACGCTGATCCCGAGGACGACATTTGAGAGCCTCCAATGAAATTGGCCCCACACATCAGATATTCCTTGTCTAGACCAAGGAGATCGTCATCTCGTCGTTTCAACACATCGACCCAAAGTCATAATTCCCGAGTAGACAGTAAATGACAGCCCATCTCGACTGAATGAAATCGTCATGTGCATGCAACCTCGCGCCTATTGAAACTACGCTTCTTCTCCTTTGTACTATTCAGCTCCCAACTCGCCGTATATATTTCCAATTCAACCTCGAATCATTCGAATGTCCGCCCCCCGCCATCTAATCTGCTGACCCAAACCCATCCCTCTCGAGAGTGAAGAATTGGCTGCCTGAATTTGAAAAAACGTCCCCCAAACAAACAATCAATCCTACGAGGCGCCTTGTTCTCGAAGAAGAAACTCCCCACTATAGCCTCTCGATTGAGCGCAGGTTTGATTCCAATATAGTATTAGTCGAGCCAAAATGGATGTATTGCGAGCTACTACGTCTGTCAAATTCATTGATTTGACTGTGGGCAAGTGCTCACGTATTGGGATAATAACAAGGGTAGGGTGAGATGCAAATATCGCTTCTTTGATTGCTTGGACTGTTGTGCACCGCCTGAGCTAAAGCCGGGGGAGTTGAAGAACCACGGTTGCAAGAAGCATGGATGAGGCCAAATCCAGACTGCAAAGTGCGCTTCGCCCCCTCACTCAGCCACACATTGCTGTCCCCTCAAAGAGACAGTGTGTAGATCTCTAGCCAGTGCGTGTTTTCTCCGCTGCGGAGATTAAAGCTCTCCGTAGGTGCAGCAAAGACTCTACCGTTATTGATGGGTCCTCAACGTGTAAGTCTTGCCAATGTTCCTTCGGATGTTGTAATTCGTTCGCCTTTGGCACAGCCACGCACACTCATGTTCCACACACACTGTGGCCCAATGCCATCACCTGGGGTAATTCTGCAGTTGCAATCAACTTTTGCTGTCAATGGCTGCCGTAGTAGCCTGGCAGGGTGTCGTGAGACATCATGATGCAAGGACACACAATATACAGTCCTCATGCGATGATGTCCCTTGGTCACCTTGCATCTTGCGTGTGAGCGAGCGGCCCAGTGAGAGCCGTGGACAAGTGGATGGTGTAGTCGTGCAGACTGAATCTTTTGGACGCAGTCAAGACAGATCGTTGACGCCACGAGTCGGACAGGTCGACGGCACCCACAAAATCTCGCGAATGCATGCTTTTCGCAAAGACCTCAACTCAGAATCAAAGCTGTAGAGGCTTCTCCAATGTGCGAAAGGTTGGCGTGATATAAATGCATGTCGTCCTCTGTGGACACCGAGCTTGGACGTCTCGACAGCCATCCTCTTGGAGGAAGGTGATGAGCTCGTCAATGTCTGTCATCCTGCTGCTACTGTTCAACTGCATCTCTGAATCTCATCCAAAAAACTTCGGTCGCAATAATCGTCGCGGGGTCGTCATCGCTGCTGCCGCCGCTGTCTCGACACCCTGAGTCGACTCAGATACATTTGGGCTTGAATGTGTTTCGGCAGCGCTGAATGCTGTTCGTCAATACCATATGGTTTACCTTTTGCACAGTGCTCCGCGAAAGAGTCGGTGTGGTTGTGGACCATCAGCCACTCGAAAAGCAGAGGTACCCAGTCTTTCAAGCCAATTTGACCTCCAAAAACCCGATTCGTGTTGATAGACGCTGGATTTGGCTATATATCAAGTGGTGCTCCGCTGTGGTGCTCACGTTGGGCCATCACGCACTATCAAGTCACAAACTGTCACTTGAGGAGACCGAGTCATTTGCGAGGGCAATGTCCTATTTTCCGAGGGATGGCCTGAGTGCGACCAATCGTGCGACTGAAACACGACTGACAGGTGGCCCCAGACAAGCAAGCCTGCTTTCCTTGAGGCCAGCAGGGCCACCTCCAAGAGTGGGACAGTGTCGGTCCAGGGCAGCACAGTTTCGCGCACCCACACATGCATCCACACAAAACCTCCCAAGTGGGCACGGAGACGCACAAAGCTGCGTCGTGGCACCGGTCGTTTGCCTCGCAAGTGCTCGAATTCAGCGCGCTCGCTTTGGTGGTATTGTGCCAAGAGGATACAGTGCAATCATTTTCGTGCTTGCGCAGCCCCCTCCATGTCGCACCAGTCTCCAGCGTCCACGAGCTCGAGCGCTATAAATAGCTCCAGGCGATGTCGACGCGTCTGCAGATTGGATGCCACACGAGAGGGCTTACATGTTGCACTTTACAAATCGGGTGGTGCGATACGTGACAAGGCGCCGCCTGGCGTGGCGCCGCGCAGTCTTTACAAACTCGATCTTTCTGCTCAACGTATGTCCATGTGGCGCATCGACGACCCCGCCATGACGACTGAGTCGGTCATTTTCCAATCTTTCACATCTCCATCAACATGAGCACTAGCAGCAGCAGCAGCAGCACGTTGACCATCACAGCTCCCGCCATCACAGCGCCCATGATCTCCCCTCGCAAAGTGGCCACCCCCAGCATGATTTCGTCGGCGGCGCCGCCGTTCCTCGCCAGCCTCTACGAAATCCTCACAGTCGAAGACCCCACGGTCGTTGGCTGGTGCGACGACGGGAACGCGTTTGCCATTCACGACTTTGAAGCGATGGAGCGCCACATTTTGCCCACGTACTTTCGCCACCGCAAATTTGCGAGCTTCCAGCGCCAGCTCAACTATTTTGGCTTCCGAAAGCTCCAAAAGAGCCGCGACGCCGACGCGAGCACGGTCTACCACCAGCCCCTCTTCCTCCGCGACGACCCGAGTCGAATGCTCCTCATCAAGCGCAAAACGTATGGCCTCAAGGTCTCCACCCCCCGCACTCCCTCCCCCCACGCCCCCATCTACGCCTTCCCCATCCCGTCCATCTCGCGCAGCACGTCGGACCC
>VJMH01000339.1:0-17272 GCA_009835185.1 Aphanomyces stellatus
GGTCCAGATAAGTCCTTGGTGCCGAACTGGAAGTGCTACCAAATGTAACACTGCAGAGGAAATTGTGGAATGAATACATGTTAGAACCTCTTATCTACAACTAAGTGTTTCATTGAAGTATAGTAAATCTCATATAAACGTGCACTCGACGCGTGCACTCGACGCGTGCACTCGACGGAAGTTGTTTCCTGTGATCTCGAAAAGTCCCAATGAGTTGCGCAACCTGGTGCGTCAGCGTGACTTAATGGCAGACGACCAGACGACAACTAATATACGTATCTTTATCCGGATGGATCACTACAGAGGAGCTGTCGGCAACGCAGCGACAGATCGAGGACGAGAAGGAGCGGCTGCGGGACGCAGCGGCGCGCGTGGAAAGCATGGCTGAGAAGGTCCGCGCGGCGTCGGAAGCGAGCGCGGGAATGGAGATGGACGCCAAGGTGTGTGTGTGAGATGACGTGATCATGATTGTCCGTTCTCACACGTGTTGACGTGACGACAAATTCAGGAAGCGATGCGAGACGCCGCGGCGCTGGTGAGCCAAGTCCAAGACGAGCGACTGCGTGTCCAGAAACAGGCGGCGCAAGTGGACGAGCGCGAAAAACGATTGGCAGAGGAAATGAGACTGCTGGACACGAGCCGCCGGAAACGGATGGTCGAGGATGCGAGTTGTCGTCCGTCGTTCCCGCGGCAGTCGTCCAAGCCACCCCCCGTGGTTGTCATGGATCGAGTATATAGAAACAACAACAACAGTTTCCACCACGACCAACGAACGGCAAGGGTGCCACCTGTGACGTTTGGGGACCCGTGTGGCCTGAGTCCAAGTTTCCGGGCCGAAATGGAGCAGTTTTGGCGTCAAGGTACCTACAATTCGATGGAGCAGGTTCACTAGTGGCGCAGGCAATCACGTCAAGCCCGAACAACTGCATGAACGCATGGTTCTCTCATGCTTGGGCCTTCCAACAAAGCACGAGTCGACAAGGGATAGACACGACACCAAGCCCCGACCCACGATGGTGACCCCAACACCGCCTCTCTCGACGTCCTTCATGTTGTGATCCAAACGAGGAAATGCCGTCTTCCTCAACCTCCATCGATGCATTGAACTAATTAATGGCTTGCGTCCTTTTCTGGCTTGCGAAGAGCGCGGTGGCTGCCCCAGGAGGGGATTATGTTCACAGCCGCCACCACGTAATAAAATTCAAAATCGTTCAACCAAACCTCCAACCCCCAACCCCCCAAACCCCCAAATTCCCCTCAAACCTCCAACCCATTAACCCTCCAACGACCCCCGAACCCCGTTTGTTCAACACCAAGGAATCGTGTTTAGCCTAAGCTAGATTTCGATATATTTATACGATTTGAATATTTTTATGCTTCCAAAATTTACATACACTCTTGTTTCATCATACACTCTGAATGGATAGCCAATGAGAAACGACGAATTGGTGGCGGCTATTTGCCGTAGTCTCATTTCCACATGGTCCTCTTTTGGGAATCGTCGTGTTATAATTCAACGTTCTCCATTATAATATTTGTTAAATTGGGTAATAACATATAACGTCAGTAATAATTAATTTGACACGGGTATACTGGCCCCAAGTGATTTTAATGCATCGTGCAACTCCACCCAAACCCAAAATCATGGTGACAGGGCCGTTGCTGCCGCCGCGGGACCCGAGGTGGGAGAGTGCCCAGGATGCAACGAGGAGCAAGAGAAACCACGAGTCCCATCCGATCGCAAAGGAGTTCGTGCGGAAGATGAAGGAACAGTGCTCGGCGGGCCAAGCACTCATCGAGGAGCAGCGCGCCGAGACGCAGGCGCTCCTGCACGCGAACAAGCAGGCGCTTGCTTCCGCCTCGGAACACTTTGTACAGGCAAACAAGAAGATGGACGCGATGTTGTCGGCGCTGCGAGCCGAACTGGGTCATTTGGCTACCCGGGAGGCCGAGATCCAAGCACTCTTGCTCTCCAAGCCGCCCATGAAGAAAAAGCGCCGCAAGTCGACCGAACCAGGCAACGCATCATCAAAGACGACGACACCGCCATCCTCCTCCACGGCGACTCCTCCGGCGCTCACCGCCGCCCCGACGCCCGCGCCGCCGCCGCAGTGGGACCTCGAACGCTGCGGCCCCCTTGGACACATTTCCAACCTTGGCCGTCGGGTGCACATGACGGGCGATGGATGGAATGTCGTTGTGGCCGCCGCGCCCGTCGATCTCTTCCGCATCCGCATGACACTGCCACCGACGCCACTGCAGCACCCCGTCGCGATTGGCTTCATCTGGGAGCCGAATCTGTGGAAGATTCCTGCCATGAACCCGCATCGCGTGTTTGCATTTCACAAAAAAGGATGGTTCCTCGACGTCCAAAGCGGCGCGCTCTGTTCGCGCGAGTCATCAGACGAAGCACCGCCGCCGCCGCCACCGTCTATGGACCGCATCGTGTCGGGGGACGTCATCTCGGTGTCCTTTGACCTGCATGCAGAAACGATCGTCTTTGCCAAGAACGGCGCGTCCATCGGCACATTGCGCGGCGTGAACGAACCGACGCTATTCCCCGCTGTTGTCGCGCACGACGAAGGTGTCGAAGTCGAGTTTCTTGCATGAGGCCGTGGCAAATAAATGAATGTATATGAATCGTCAAAATGATTGAAATGTTTATTTATCGAGTATTTCATGTCTCTTATTTCGAGAAATCGCAACATGGGATGTGAAAATAATATGTTATGAGACCGAAATTTGATGTACTCGTGAAAACTCATCAGCCAATCACAAAGGTCGAAACGAGAGACCTCGCTACTGATTGGTGTTCCGTACGGAGTAAATAGCTTTACTTTATTGAAACTGTTAAAATACTGACCTTTTGCTGCATGTGTCCACGTGTGTGAAACTATTCCTCAAAACACATTTGTTGACAACAAAGCAACCCAGCCACATCAAATGCCCAAATGTTTCCTTCCCCAACATGCAATTGTCGAGTATTTCGTTGAATCGACTAGTTGTAACTAGTTGGGTTTCGGTGGTATTTTATTTCTATTGATTTTTGTTTTTGCATTTTGAATATAAACACTATTTGAATCTTACAACCTAATTTATTCCCGAAATGAATTTCAATGTCAACGAAAGGGGGGAACAAACGACACTGTATTGATGGAGGGGAACGATGTTAAATATGAGACTGATACAAGGACTTTCAACTACGACAACTAAAGAGAGGGGGGCGCCTCAGTTGAGGATGAACGCGAGCGAATGCGACCGCCGCGGGCTCCACCCGTCGGCCGAGAAGGCAGACGATTCGGACGCGGTCTCGGACACAGTGTCGTCCAAGTCGCTCGCGTGGCGCTTGCGGTCGTACTCGCGGTTCCGCGCGAGGATCTTGTCCTTGTTGCGTTCAAAGTACTCTTTCCGGCCGGTCGCGATCTTCTCCTTGTTCTTCTGGCGGTATGCCTTGATGCGTGCCATGATGCGTTCCTTGTTCTGTTCGTAGTACTCGCGTTTCCCCGCAGCGATCTTCTCCTTGTTCTGCTCGTAGTAGGAGCGAACGACTGCGAGCTCCTTGTCGCGGTTCTTCTCGTACTGCTTGCGGCGGCTCGCCGCTTGGCGGACTTTATCGCGGGCCATGATGATGTGCTGAGGGTAAATTTCGAAATGCGAGAATTTGGGGAGACGGGCCCTGCGTTGCAGCTGCACCTGCAGCGCCGGCGTCAGAGATTCGACCGCGTCCCACTCTGGTTGACTGCCAAATTTGCACTGGCGAGTTGTATACAATAGTGAACCAAAGAGGATTCATGGGTATTGGGCGGCAGTGGCGAGAAGACGCCGCCACGGACATCACCTTACACAAGGGACTCGCATGATGGGGGGCGAGAGAAGGGTGAGAATAGGGCTGCTTGAAGGCGAAGACCAGACGATGCCTCCAAACATGCCACTCTTGCCGTCCAAATGGGAATTCCAGCGAAAAGTGTCAGCTGGATACAAGACATTGTTTCCATTGGTTGGAATCAAAAGCGTTTCGTCATGCCAGCCAATCAAAATGCATCATTTTGACCTTTTGGCAAACGATACACTAGTATTTAAGCCAATCCAAAGCAAGATTCGAAACTGATTATTGTACTACAATTCATTCTTCAAGCCATGGTAGCTAATCCCTGCATGATTCAAATTTAGTGCAAGAACGTGCATTCTTCACCGTGTTCAATATTTTATCTGAATCAAGTTGTTTCATGTAGCTCAGGCCTCTATTGCATACAATAAAATATACTCTGAAACAGGGGTGTAACCCAATGGAAAGGTTTGAATCTGGTCGTTCCTCGTCACCTGGGTGTCACGAGGGGTATGTGTGATATGGACTTTCAAAGTCGAAACAGCTGCGAGATGACAAACACGTGGGATTTGAAGATTCGATCGCGTTTGTCTTGATGCCCAAGGAACCAATCAGAGGCGAGTGGCGCCAGATTCCCAAACGGGACAGGTGTTGCGTCCAAGTCTGACCAGGCCTGAACACCACACACCAAATGAACATCAACCTCCAGCCTAATCCTCTTGATGTCATTCTGTGTCGTACTAGTAGCAGGAATGGGAGATCACAACGCTTGTTAAATACACTTCTTTCACAAACCGAAAGAGCAGCTGAATGGCACCATCGACCATCGGTGCTTTCCTCGATGGCCCCCCTGTATAGGAATGTTTGACCAATGGCCTCGCCCCAAAATGGATACAACGCACGACGATTGGTCGAATCTCTCACGAGCTGGACACGAGAATATAATAGTAGTCGCCCTGTGGGACTCGCTGTGACTGCCTTTGTCAGCTCAGAACAACGCGCAGTTGCCCCAGCCTTGGCAAGGTCTGCGTCCATTCTCAAGCACATTTCACAACCCCCCAGTGAATGGAAGCTGCTATTTGTTGTTGTCTTCTTCTGTTTACTCTTGCATGCCCTCTTGCTTGAATTGTAGACACAGACGGCTGCCCCCAGCCGAGTGCGTCGTCAATGTCGGATTGAGTTGCGCGTTACATTGCATGTTGTGCGTCACTCGTTATCCGGATGACAATATCAAAACCCCCCCATTCACCTTGAACTCAGACAACTGCATGAATCTTGCGTCTTTAGTCTGTGGCTCCGTCCCAGATCGAATCTACTTGTGAGGTTGAGATCCCCCATCATTCCAAGCATCGCGGGGTCATTTTTGGTCGTGACCACCCCGCATGGCAGTCTTGAGACTGTCGTCACGTTAAACATCAACACAGGATGGGCCCCCATCATCTGTGTGTCTGATCTGTTTTGGAGCGAAATTAACCTTCGGGGAGAACAAGAGCTCTAGTCAAGCCGTGCATTCAACCTTGACCAGGCATCAGAGATGTATTGCGTTGACTTGTCCAGGCTACTCAATGGTCGGTGTCGAATCTCCACACCACAACTCCAACAAGCGTGGATCTTCCTACCTCGACAACGATTGGTTTCGTTTTTTCCAATCTAGCCAATGCTTTTGCAGTATTATTCTCACCTATACAATATTAGCCAATCAATGCCAAGATTCATCCCTACTCGATCGATATGTCGATGTGTCGTTCGTGGGTTGACGGGGAGCTTGTCATGATGCATACGTCTTGCCAAGGATCGAAAGATGTTTTCTGTATGCATGTGCACGAGAGAATCGATCGCCAAGCTTGCGACGCATCATGGAAGGGCTCTAACTCCATGTCCAAAAGATAGACATTTGAGTTTTGTGAGTCCCGAATCTCTATTGGTGGGTCGAACCAAAAGGCAAGATCTGTGACCAACGCAGATTGCCTTGACTCTCTAGATTCGAGATGGGGACAGCTGACGCCTGTCAATACAGCCTCGGATTCGATGCTGGAGCGGAGTCAACACCCACCGCAACTGCCAAGTCAAAGCAACTCAGTCGAGATTCGTCGCTATTATTGCCTGTTGAGTCGCATATTGCATGTCAAAATTGGTCCCTCGAGCATTTGGTGATACAATCAAGCGTTTGATCCGTTTTGAGTTGCAAGCTGCGTGGGAGAGAGTGCAGGGGCATCTGATACCATGGGGTTGTAAAGGCTCGACGGAGACGACACATGCAGAGCCGTACATCATCCACACAAACACAGACATCCCTTGAATCCAAATTGACTTTGCTACATTCTTGGAATCCGATATTGCATCCACCTAGTTGCCTTCCTGAGCGACGAGAGCATGGACACTGTCGCAACCGACGGCCATCGCACATCGGGCGCAGAGGGTTTCCTGGGCTTCGTTCACTTGGATGTCAAACTTCCAGCAGCGGGGGCACTTGTGGCCGGCCGCAGGTCGCACGGTGATGGCAACAGGGTACTTGTCTGCCACGATCATTCGCTCGCCTTGTTTGTCTGTGACGAGAGGATGGAGCGAAACACCAGAGCAGAGGAGCATGTCTTCGAGGATGCGCGTGTCCACTTGAGTCAAATAGCCCATGAGGGCCTCGTCTGCATGGATCTAGGCGATGATGACATATTAACAAAAGGAGGAGGGATTGTATACGTCAATGTGGCATTCCATCGTGGCTTTGATGGCGCCTTGGTCACGCAAGCCCTCGACCGTGCGGTTCACTTGGAGGCGGAGCGAGCGCAGGACATCCCACGTTGCCGCCACGCTCTCATTGCGCCATGTTTCCTACACCTTTTGTTTCGACAATGTTGCAGATCGAATCCATCATACCGGTGCGTGGAGCCAGCCATCCATAAAGACACTGCCAGGCACGTCGTCGACCAAAGTGCGCGTGTATTGCGCGAGGCGGTGCAAGCGAATGTCTTCGGCCGTGTGGCAGATCACCGGCGCTATAGCTTTGTTGATCGTTTCAAGCGCATGTTCCAGCACCTAGCGTGGAAAGTTCTATGAACAATCCTTGGCCACCCACCACCAACCGTTTGGGCCGACCGACGAAACGGATCCGCGGTTGCTTCGCAGTACAACCGATCTTTGCATGCTTCCATGTAAAACGCCGAGAGGTCCGTCGCGATAAAATGAGCCAATGCTTGCTGCACCTTGTTGAACGCCAGCGAATCGTAGCCGTCCGTGACTTGGCGCTGGAGGTCATGCAAGAGATGGAGCATGTATTGGTCCAACGACGGCATTTGATCGTACGGGACCATGTCGACACGCGGATCAAAATCGTTTAGATTGGCCAGGAGGAACCGCGCCGTGTTGCGAACCTGAGGCATGATGACGTCATCATCCATGGCGAGTCGTACCTTGCGGACGTGATCACTAATCTTGACCATCGTGCTCGGGCCAATCCCGACTTGGCTCGTGTAATCCGTGGACGCAACCCAATACCGCAATGTATCGACACCATAGGCAGGAATCTTCTTTTTCGGTTGGCCATCGATAATATCCCGTGGGACGAGCACGTTGCCGAGCGACTTTGACATCTTTTGGCCACGTTCGTCGAGGATGAAGCCATGGGTGACCACTTGTTTGTATGGCGCTTTCTTTTGCATGGCCAGCGATGTCAAGAGAGATGACTGGAACCACCCGCGGTGTTGGTCCGACCCTGCCACAATTAAAATCCATCAACATACAAGTCCAAATGAAAGGCACACCACCTTCCAAATACAAGTCGGCCACCCGCTGGTCCTCAGGCAAGACAGCATACCACGAACTGCCCGAATCAAACCAGACGTCGAGTGTGTCGGTGCCCTTGACGTACTGCGCCGGGTCGTACGCGGGCGCGAGGAGCGATTCGATTGGCTCGCTCCACCACGCGTCACTGCCGCCATTGGCCAACATGACGCGCTGGACGTGCGAAATCGTCGCTTCGTTTAAAAGTGGCTCGCCGGTCGTCTTGTCGTAAAAGACAGGAATGGGCACACCCCATGCACGCTGGCGGGAGATGCACCACTCGCTGCGACTCGAGAGCGTCGCGTCGAGGCGGCGGCGGGACGCTTTCGGGTGCATGTGGACACTGTCCAAGATCTACAATGATGATGTCATCACCAAGTGTGTCCGTCGCATTGATTACGTCATGACCGAGCGCGTGCAGCGAATCAAGCTTGGCAAACCATTGCTTGGTCGCACGCAACAAGATGGGTTTCTTTGTGCGCCAATCGTATGGAAAACGATGCGTGTAGTCTGAGACAGACACGAGGTGGTGCGTCGCTTGGAGCGAGTCGAGAACCTTGGCGTTGCCGTCGGTCTGGACAAAGAGACCGGCCAGTGACGCGCCTGCATCGGCCGTGTAGCACCCTACTCAACGTCAGAATATTCCACGAACGGTCCGCGACCTTTTTCGTCAACCAAACACGTGATCGCGTTGTCCGAGCCATGGGCTGCGTGGTGCGCCATCCACGCAAAGTAATCTTCCTGGCCGTGGGCTGGGGCCGTGTGCACGACGCCCGTGCCTGCGTCCGTGGTCACGTGGTCTCCCAAGAGCACTGAGGGATTCCATTAGACCAGAGACAAGCCAGCGCCACACGTACCAATCGAGTCGTGGCCCGTGAGCGGGTGGGCAAACACGCCGCCAACGAGGTCTTTGCCCCACACGGTCGCGACGACTTGGACGTCGCCGGCCGAGTTCTGCAGAACGTTCTGGGAATAGGCGTCGACGAGAGCCAGCGCAACCAAATCATACGTCCCCGGCGCGACTAGCACGACTGCGTACTCCAAGTCCGACCGGACGGCGAGCCCCCGATTCGCAGGAATCGTCCATGGTGTTGTCGTCCAAATGACGGCCGACAGCGCCTCGCCAAAGGCCGCCAGCGCCGCGGGTGCTTTTTTGATGGGAAAGCGAATGTACGCCGAGGACGACACATGATCGTCTTGATACTCGAGCTCCGATTCGGCCAACGCGGTGCCGGACGATGGACTCCAGTAGACAGGTTTGTAGCCTTGGACGATGAGTCCATCTTGGACCATTTGCTTGAAGATGTCGTATTGCTTGACTTCGTACGCTGGATCCATCGTCAAGTACTTGGTGCCGTCGGCGCCGCTCCAGTCGGCCAAGACCCCCCATCGCTCCAAGTCTTTTTGTTGCCCGGCCACGGCATCCAGGGCAAGGGCGCGCGAGTGTTTGCGAATGTCGATCGGATTCAACTACGTTGTACATAGTCAAGAAGACACATGGGCGTATGTGATGAACTACCTTGTCGCGCGGTTGCTTGAGTTTTTCGAGCGCTTTTATCTCAATGGGGAGACCATGGCAATCCCATCCGGGAATGTAGTGGATGTGGTACCCGCGCTGCAGCTTGTGGCGATTGATGATGTCCTTGAGCACACGGTTGAGAAAGTGTCCAGTATGCAACGATCCATTCGCAAATGGCGGGCCGTCGTGCAGCAAGAAGGTCGGCGCGGCGCCCTTGCGCTCCGCGGTCTGCTGCGCGTACAATTCGGTCACCGTTCTCGCGTGCAGTTGAGGTTCACGGACGGTCGCATTGGCGCGCATGGGGAAGTCCGTCTTGGGCAGGTTGAGCGACTTGCGCACGGCATCGCCGACGGCCAAGGCCGCTTGCTTGGCTGGTTGCTTTGCCATCTCTCAAATCAATGGAGAATGCAACACTATGTGGGCGCGTCCGGATAAAGACACTCACCGATCCGGATAAGCACGACATGCATTCAAAAAATCTACTTCCAAAAGTTGCTCCCTTCGTCGGCATCGGCGTTCCACATGAACGAATTGCTGCCCCATTTGATGCCTTCTTCGGGAGGACACCCCCCATGGAGAGCAAGGGGATCGATTTCTTGGTCGACAGTCTGCGTGTAGAAGAGACTCGCGCCGAGTGCCGTCGCAGGCACGGTCAGCCCTTGGGAACATTCGGCCATCTTGGCTGCGGGCAGGGTGGCACCATCCACATTGCTCGTCGTTCCAAAGGGAAAGACCGTACCGCCGCCATGCTTGACCGAGTTGAGGTAGAGGAAGAGCGTGACGAAGCGATTTGGACTGGCGTGGTGCACATGTGCAGGCACCTTGTACTGCAACGCGGGAAATGCAATCGCCTCGCTCCATGTATCCGCCACGACTTGCGCGAACGCCGGTACTTGTTGCAGGAGAATGTGGATGCAGTCGCGTCGTGTCTTGTACTCGACGAAGAAGTCGAACCACTGCTTCGTGAGGATCTGCATCAACTGAGCGCTCGAGTGGTGCTCGAAGAGCAGATTGACCAACTCAAACTGGAAGGCTTCGTTGAATTTCGGATACAGCGGACCCGCCGGTTGCGCGACCGACGGGACATCGGCACCCAAGACGCTGATGCGTTCCTTGGCCCATCGAATCCAGCGCAGAAAATGGGACATGCCTGCTCAAAAAGTCTCACGAAAAATATTAACCAAAGAAGGCGCACCGTTGGTCGCTTGCTTGTGGAAATGGTATTGCATGTTGGGGCGATGGAGACGACGTTCCCACGCACGAACAATGTCAGCGAGGTACTCTGGCTTGGCTACATCACCATTTGTTAAGAGGTTGGTCGTCAAAAGTACCTTCGGGCTTGAGCAGCTGGCGCATGGGGTTCCCGCCTTTGGCTTTCACTTTGGATGCGATCCATTGCTTCCATTGGCCGCCGTCGTCGCGGCTCTCAAAGAACCGAGCGTCGTCCAAGAAAAGTTCCAGGAGCGAGCGCGGAAAGTTCCGGTCTTTCGGGTTCAACGGTTGGCCGGCACGGAAGCCATCAGGCGCGGCGTCGCCCAGCATGTCGAGTCTCTCGATGGCCCATTTCGTCCACGTGACATAGTCGTCGTACGTGTAGACAGGCACCGGCACAATGTTTTTGGACGCCATTGTGTCCAAATGCTTGCGGTAGAACTCGCCTGGGGAACGTTCCACGAATTGGCAACGAATAGTCGAGGAAGCGTGCTACCTGGGCGGTACCGAACCAACTGCAGCCGTTCGGCAAACGAAGCACTCGGGAGGCGCGCCAACTGCGTCGATCGATGTTGAAACTCCCTACGAGGGCGGGGGTTTAGTGGTTGGGGGTTTGGTGGTTAGGGGGTTTAGTGGTTGACGTACCTTGCCAAAGCAGTGTCGGGCAAAAACGCCGTGTGACTTGTCCGCACGTCCGAAATGGTCCCAACGGCGTTCTCTCCAATCGGCGATCGACGCAGCCTTGCCTCGCCTTGCTCGATGATCGCATCGGCTTCGTCTTGAGTCAAGAAATGCTGCACGGAAAAGACCCTCGGTGCGAGGGATTGAGTTGTGAGGAGGACCCCCGAGACGTTGTAAACAAAACCAACGTGGATGCCAGGCCAGACCCACAGCTCCATGTCCAAAAGGACATGTACGATGCGATTCGATGCTTCAATGTCGGTGGCTGTCAAGAGAGGCAGGCTGTATTGGCTCGCGAGACGCACGCCATGGTCAAGGCGGCGTGGGTCGACACCCAGCGCCAGGGCGGCGGTGTGGGCCAAGGCATGAACACAGGCATCGTCGCCGTCCCACGTGACCAGGATGCTACAAGAGGAAGTCAAGGAGAGAGAGGGAGTAGCACTATACCCATCGTTGTCGCCATTGCGCATGAGAAAGATTGAGTGATTCGTGCGAAGGGTGCCCACCTGCAGCGCCATCATCTCATGGACAGGGACATAGAAAGATGGGACGACGACCGTCGGCGGTGCCTTGCATGTGTCCGTCCGGGGTGATACAAAGGACTGGGCCTCCATTGCGACAATGTCCGACTCGTACTTGGGGGGATTTTCGGCGGCAAGGAGGTTCGTTCGTCGATTATTGGCCATGGCAGCATCGAACGCTCGCTCTTGCAGGGCTTGATGGGAGACAACTTCATGCTTTTCAGGGGCAAAGTAGATGGCGGCGCCAAGGACAGCCACAGACACGAGTACAAGACCAAGCCACAGCGAAGATGACGAAGCTAGCTGCTTCCTAGGAGGTTGCGGCGGCGGGTGTTCAGGCTCAGGCTCCATCGTCTGAAAACAAAAGTCCCAACTCAGACCCAAAATAGAACCCTCCGGCTCTGAAATGCAACTTCAAAGCACTGTGAAGCTCAAGATATTTTCCCAGTTCATTTTATCTCATATATTTAGACAATGTGATATTATTTTGAAACGATTTTTCGGGATTCCACACCAAAATACAACCAAAATACAATTGCAAACCAAATAAACCCTTCCAATATCTTTATATTTGTATGTACAAATAGTTGGAATTGAACTTGGAATCCATTTTGGCTTTTGGATTCCTCTAAAACGCCGAGTTAGTTTTGTTCCTTATTTTAATTGATTTGTAAGCTCACAATTAAGAGATCGAGGCAAAATGGTGAACAATAAATTAGTGGCGCGAATCTACAGTGAGTACATGTTGGAGTGGTTGCCATAGACAACGACGTGGCTGTTGTTGCTGCTATTGTTGTACTTGGCTGCGACAGCTGATCCATTCGACGACCGCGGCGAGTACTCGCTTCCATCTTGGTCATCATTCTCCATGTAAAAATGGTTCATCGCACTCGAGTTGGACGCGGTCGAGGCGAACGACGTGTTGACGCCGTCGCTGCTCTCGTCACTGAATCGCGTGCCGCCATCTTCGTCATCGTCATCATCGCCCGTGATGTCATCATCAACCGAGAGGCTATTGTTGGGAAAGTCCTGCGGCGTGGGGCTGTATGACGCGCCAGAGTCACGCGAGCTGTCGTCGCCAATGATTGGAACAAACGAGCGGCCGCTCTGGGTCGCATTGACAGCGTAGCTGTCGTGGCTCATCGACGATTCGCCCGTGAGGAAAATGTCGGGAACGTTCTGGTGGTGCTGCAACATGCCTTCGCTCGGCGACCGCATCGCCGTGCTGGCGGCGTCGCTCTCGCTCTCTTCCTGTGTTGCCACGTAATCCATAATCATCTGCTGTTGACTCGTCTGACTGGGGCTCCGCCACGTGAAAAAGACCGATTCCTTGGCCGGCGGCCCTTCGTCTTGGCTGCTCCCGCGAGGCGGTGGACCTTCTTCGCTCGACGTGCCTTCGGCCGAGTGATGCTGGCTCGCCGTCCGACTCAAGGCGCGGTTGTCGTATGGATTGCGTTGCTGGGGCTGGAAATTGTTGAAACTCAACTTGTTGTCGTCGTCGTCCTCGTCCTCGTCCTGCTGCCGCCGCCGCACGACGATGAATGCGGCCGCGGCGGCAATCACGATGATGGCACCCACGACGCCCGCAATGATGCCGCCGCTGCCGCCGCCGCCGTCCGTGTTTGCCGCGCCTGTGTTTGTGTTGGGCGATGGCGGCGATGCCGTCGTCGTCGATCGCTTCGTGTTGCTGCTGCTGTCGGTTGCCGGTGGCGCGTCCGAGATCGAATTGGGCGGAAGGGTCGTCGTCGCGGCATCGGGGCTCGAGATTGAATTCGAGTTGGTCGTCTGTGGCGTGTTGCCCGTGGCTTGCGGCGTTGCAGTCGTCGAGGTCGGCGGCGTCGTCGTTGCAGGGGTCATCGTCGGCGATCCACCATTCGGCGTCGGTGTCGTCGTCGGCGGTGGTGTTGGACTGGATGTCGTCGATGGAGTGGCTGTTGTCGGCACGGCAGTTGTCTGCGGAGCGTTCGTCGGCGGTGACGTTGTGGGAGGCGCCTTCGTCACGGGCACTGCCGTCGTCGTTGTCGGTGGAGTCGGCGTCGTTGTGACCGGCGGCGGTGTCGTCGTGGAAGGTGTCGGGGCCAGTGTTGTCGTGATCGGCGGCGCCGTCGTCTGGTTTTGTCCTGCCACGAGGAGCGCCGCGACCAAGAGTCCGATCCCTGCGCGCTTCATCGCTTCGATTTCAATGACCGATCACGCGCATGTCGATGGCTGGTTCCGTCAACTTAAAACCTAAATTACTCACTCGCGCGCTTCTGTCGCCATATAACGCATGCGTTTGGCGTTCTTTCGGCGTGTAAAACGTAGGTTAAACCATCCGTGCGACAACGTTAAAAGGCGACATCTGCACCCCGGCTCTCTGGCCTTTCTCGTGCGATATACGTTTATCACCATATGTCAAAATACCGTGCTATGTTGTTTCTGTGGTCGCGTGAGTATTTAATCTTGCTTTTTGTATACTTGGCCCATTGTCTACGCAGTCAAAATAGCTCATTAGTGGGCAGTAGCCATATCAAATTCAGAAAACATCTTCAAATTTGTATAATAGAACACCCACCTAATGGGTTTATATGGTCAATAGACCGAGTTTGACATTGCCTACCCGCCTACCCAAAGGAAAAATCCCATTTGATTCAAACTGGGAATTATCCCATTAGGAAATCGAACAAATTTGATCCAATCAATGAACTCCAATATGTCGTCCCAACCAATCGAATCCATTGGATGGGGTTCTCACGCACGCGTCGCAGCGGGTGCCACAAGGCCGTCTCGCAGGCGGCACCCTCCATGCCCCTGGCTCTTGCGTCGGCTCTTCCGCGCAACGGCACTGGTTCTCGTTGTACCTGTGGCTTGTGGGCAGGTCCAGTCCAGAACATTCCCCCTTTGTCGCCGGAACGTTCTCCTGCAATGTTACACCACATTCTGAACCCACGAGGATTTTGATATTGCACATGCCACACTTTCAACTTGCCTCTCCATGACCATATCGACTACTGCGGTCGTCATTTGCTTGGCCATTGCCGGCGTCCTCCTAGGCTTCTTTGTCTGGTGGAAGAACCGCCACCGCGAGCCGCGACACAAACCACCTGCCCGCACGAGCGCCACCTGCCCCGACGAACCACATCTCGTGTTGCCGCGCCTGCGCTCCGACGAGCCCGATGACTCGGTCTTCTTCAGTCACCGCCGAGACTCGCATCATGCTATTCCCATTCTCATGCACGAGGACGAGATGGAGACGCCAGAGTCCTATGGCCTGCCATCAAATTGTACTGCCAACGACGACGTTGAGAAGACACGTCTTTCCATCCTGCACCGAGACCCACCTTGCGAAGCTATCAACCTCCCCGACCATGATGAACATGTCGTGACACCATCGGCATCGGCGGTTTCGTCCAACTTCAGCGGCTATCTCAGCGAAGTCTCGGCCGTCGTGGACGGACCTTCGATTGACTACTCGGACGCGATCATTACGACGAACGTTCGCTTTGATCCACAAAGTCAAACGACAACCTTCTCGATGGCAGTCGTGCCGGCGGGAGGCCGCGTCGAGCTCTAATTTATTTATTTCGGCATTTGCCATCAGGAGAAATACTTGGACCGCCGCTGTCGTCGCTCGTCTGTCGGCGCGGATGTGACCGCTCCTATGGGACACCGACATGGTGCCAGAAGCTGGGTGTCAAAACGTACCTCCATTCTCGTCGTCGTTGTCGTCGTCAAGGATCAGGCGCCGATGTCGACCGTGGCGGACGGGCGCTTCTTCTTCTTCTGCTTCGTCGTCGTCTGAGGCGGTTTCATGCAGTCGCCGTCGCCTCCTCAGTCGCAAGCGGGAGGAAGCCGTCATGTTGTCTGCGATCGCCGACGACACTATGTCGCCATGAGAGATCACAGATGGATCGCCAGCCCTACTCTCGAGGAGATCGAGGTCGGCGTTGTCGAATTCAACAAAGTCGTCAGGGACGACAAATCCGTCATCCACGTCGTAGCCATGAGTCATGTCGTCCTGTTGATCGAAGGATGGGATGGCGTCGAGCACCGGCTCCAAAACATGATAGTCGACAGCAGACACGGTTGGGACGGACGTGGCCTTCCGGGAGGCTGCATTCCAGAGCTCTTCGAAGGGAGTTTTGCACAGTGGACACGTCGTGGAGACCTTGGACCACTCCAGAATGCACGGGTGACAGAACGCATGGGTGCAGACGAGGAGAGTCCGGTTTTGGAGCGACCCGAGGCAGATCGCTATCGCGAGAGAGAGGGGGCATAAGCAACCCGCGGGGTTGCACACACATACCACACGACGATGGTTCTATTGTTGGCGGTGAAGATTGCTGGGTATCTCCCTTCCCTGGTTCTGCAGGCGGCGGCGGTGGTGGCTTGAAGAAGCGGCTCCGCCCCGACATGATTGCGCCAATTGTCCCGCGAGGATTTTGTTATCCGGATATACCGGATATGGACGGGTCCGATGTGTCAACATTTCAGTTTTCTGGAACTCTCGTGGTGAAGTCGATCGAAAAGCCCCGTCGAATTGGGAAAAATTGCGTACTTTCAGCAGCTTTGGAATGAAATTGTCTGAATTTAGATGTTATGTGCATGAAATGGACCAATCAGAAGCCGCAGAACATCGAAAAATCGAGAAGGGCTGGCTGGGCGGTCTTGGCACTCGGGTCGCGTTCTGGAAACTTCCAAAACAGGACGACGTATACAAATGCGCAGTCAGAATTTGTGATGTTTCATTGGTGCTTTCTAGACCAATGAAATTGCTCGAAACAGGCGCGGCTCTCGTCCTTTGTAGGTTTTTCAGATGTTGAAACCATAAAACCTTGTTACGTTTAAAGCATTGCATTACAAAGATGACCTTAACTCCTAACAACACAATACAAATCAGAGTGGTTTTGATTGTCGCCAAGTTTTGCGACTGGGACAGGTCGAAATCAAATAACGTGTTTAACGAATCACGTTTATCTGTCCCCACGGCCCCGCTTCGAACAACAGGACACTTCCCCGGGTGATCATTTTCCATTTTGGACCATGTTTGGCGGCGGCTTTGAATCGTTTTTCGGTGGAGAACCTGGTATGGGCGGCATGGGCGGTCCGTCCAAGCCTGTCGACAACACTTCCTTCTACGAGACCTTGGGCGTCTCTAAAAACGCCAGTGCTGCCGATATCAAGAAGGCCTACCGCAAGTTGGCTTTGAAGAACCACCCCGACAAGGGCGGCGACCCTGAACTCTTCAAGAACATCACTGTCGCGTACGAAGCGCTTTCCGATCCCGACAAACGTGAACTGTATGACAAGTACGGCGAAGAAGGGCTCCAACAAGGTGGTGGCGGCGGACACCCTGGCGCCGATATCTTTTCCCAAATGTTTGGTGGTGGAGGTCGTCAACGCGGTCCTCAACGGGGCGAAGACTTGACCCACCCGTTGAAAGTTTCCTTGGAAGACTTGTACAATGGCAAGACGGTCAAGCTTGCCGTCAACCGCGATGTCTTGTGCGGCGGTTGCTCTGGCCGCGGTGGCCCCGAAGGCGCCGAAACCTCGTGTAATACGTGCAACGGTCGCGGCATGCGAGTCCAGCTGCGTCAGATCGCGCCTGGCATGGTCCAACAAGTGCAATCGGTGTGTCCCGACTGCCGCGGCCAAGGCAAGTCGATCCGCGAGGCTGATCGGTGCAAGGTGTGCAAGGGCAACAAGGTCACGAAGGAACGCAAGGTGTTGGAAGTGCACATTGAAAAGGGCATGCGC
>VJMH01000340.1:0-26371 GCA_009835185.1 Aphanomyces stellatus
TTCAATTTATGCCTCGTCCATGGCTAGCCACAGCTATTATTGCAGGCGAGGCTTCGTGGGTGATATACGTCGCTCACGACTTTCTGACAGTACTGGCTCATCAATTTACTCTCGTGTACGGCCCAATAAATTACGTTTTGGCATGTTTGACACTTATGGTGTTTGAATTATATTGGTCCGTACAACCCATGGCCACTCTCAGTCGAGAGTGCAACGCACACGACATGGACATATCCATTCAATGCACCGTTGGAGTACTTCGAATCGGAAGTATGGACCGAGTTGTTAACATTTTTATCATTTTTGTGTCTTCAATGTTGCTATCTGTTGTACTGGCTTCGGTATATCGACAAAAAGTTCCTGATTCACGGAAGGACACTTGTCGGCATCAACTTGGAACTGCAGATATTTTCCTTACTTCAATTTCTAAACTTGGTGAAAATACCTGGTCGATCGACAATGTATCATGTTTTATGGCTGGGCTTGTGCCGTTCAACTGGCGCGAAAACGTCTACACGTTCGACTTAAAACTGTGGATTATCCGACAAGATAGGAAAGCAACGAAGCACTCAAAATCATTTTCGATTCACGAGCGTCGCTTCGAGAGTATTCACATCAATACTACGGAGAATTTAAAAGAAGTACCAATCCAATTCTTCCCACGTGCTAAAACATTTGTCGTCATATTAGGCATTGCGTATGCTATCGGTTCCATTCTTGGCAGCATATCATATCTGCAAGTGTCACGAGTTAATTTATCCAACGATTTGTTTTGGGCAGCTTTCAACGTCACATGTGTACACGCATTTATTGCCAACTGGCTGAACCAGGAGCTTCTTTTTGGTATTTCTTCTCGTCAAGACTTTCAATTCAATATTGCTTCAATCAACCAAGACGGGTCATTTGAGAGTGCAAAAACCAGTATCCCATCCTCTGCCAACTTTGGCGCTATACTACAATACTCCGAATTGAACTCCATTGAATCAGCCGTTCGGGGACTTCGACAATCCAATCCGAACTTGCTTCCCTTGGTGTTCACCCAATATTGTTTTGTAGACTTTGGGCAGCAGTGGGAAATGGCAAATAGCGCGAGTCGTCAACTGCGATGTCAAAGTATGGTGACCAATGGAGCAGTGTTCTTTGAAGCCTTGATGCGAAATATCCAGTTCAGTGACTTTTCTTCATACTGGGGTGCATCGTTCGATATTGCCATTGGCGCTGAATTGAGAAAAACTACATCTGGTCAATTGTGGTTCAACTCGACAACATTAAAACCAAAACTAGCAATATCGGATGAAATAATTTTGTGGCAGTTGCACGGTGTCACCAAATTCGACACGCAGTGGCAAAACTACAAATCCATTGGTGTAGTGAATTACTACTCAATTCAAAATGCGTTTGGCGCTCTTTATGATTTTACACTGCAGTATAGTAACTCAACCAATCGCTTGGACCAACAAACAACATTTAAAATGTATTGGGGGTTGGCCAACGATTTACTTGCCGTCAGCCTGAATACAAGTGGTATTGGAGGTATGAGTCTTATTCGTTCCAGTCCAGAATTTGCCTTTACAAACACGTCCATCCAAACGCTACTGATTCAAAATGGAACCATGTCCTCCCCTCTTGGGCAAGCATTTACCATCGTTTCCAATGTTATTGGCCAATTTGGATCAATCGACATGCACTTCATGCCATGTCCAAAGCAAGCCAAAGACGCCGTGCATGCTATATTGAGTGGACTCCGACAAACGTTGTTGCAAAACGAAACGTCCCAAAGTGCGTATTCCCAAATCTATGATCCGTTGTGGGCTATGAATCCTGCTCCTAAAGCTTGGACAGACATCAATTATATAACCGTCGGAGGGAGTCCCTTATGTCCTGAGGTAGCTGTGGCAGCATCGACCCCCATCAACCAGGGTCTGCTCACACTCTTATCCTGGGAAGTGCAATGCATGACGTCGTATACGTGGTCAAATCTGGCGCCAAACATCGAGGCGATGATTTCGTCTGCTATTTTGGCGAATTTGAGCAGCGCTACTTTTGACGACATCGCACGTATATGCGTCCAGAACGCCCCAAATAGCAATGCGTGTTTGCAATTCCTGAACCAAACAGTGTCCTTTGTCGTCACATTTCTGACCCCATTAGTAGACGACGTGAATCCGTTGGTCTTTGCTGCCAACACTGCCATCCGGGCATTGAATGTAGAATTTTTACAATTTGGTCAAATGGATCAAACTTCTCCCGTCGTGCTCTATCGTTTGAATGTACTCGACCCGAGCCAAACCGAATTCACATATTTTGCATGGAATTTTCTCGTTGATTGGGCACGTGGTTATCGCGAAGCAGTTTCTTTTCAAGGTGACGTGGGGACGATATCGTTGCTGACAGAAATACTGTTGCCACACAACGACCCAGTAAATCTTGGAGAAAACCCTGCAAGCATGGCCATCTATCTTCAAAACACTGTTATGTTTATTACTTGCATGATGATCGTCATCGCGACTTTACTGCTCGTGTATGTTGTCGTGGGTCGGGGACACGTTGAAACATTCAACCTTTTGGAAATCCAGCGTGTGGGTGCTATCGTGTGGATCGGGCGCACACTGCTCTTTGTCCTAAGTCTGACCGCGGTTGCGTTGCTCTCGACATGTCCGCTGCAGCTGGTCTTCGATGGCTCCATCAGCTATTTTCAAGTGGTCCAAGATCCGTGGTATAAAACCTTCTTGGCCGCCAACGAAGTTACGTGGTTGGCTGCGATTGTCAACGACATAGCGATGGCATGGACCCAAGAATACACGACTTGTTATGCGACACTCAACAGTGTCGTGGTCTGGCTCGCCGTCGCCAGTCTTACTTTTGCAACACCCATCAACCACTCGATGACAATTGACAAGCAGTGTCATATTGCACAAATGGACATGCAAGTCGTGTGCACGAGCGGGACTCTCGTCGTGGGCCACAAGTTTCGATTCATGGTCATCTTTGGGATCGTTGTTGGCTCGAAAATAATGTGCTACGTAGGCACGATCCTCCTTTTGCCAAAGCCTCGGCCGTCCAAAGTCACGTCGCTCTTTGTGTACGCTGGCGCTCGCTACCTCTTTACAACCTCCAAGTGGATCCAGGGCGATATTTATTACATGGATCGAATGTCCGCCGTCATTAATGGCATTCTCACTGTGCGGTGGCGCAACGTCATGTACGCCTTGGACGTGAAGTTGTGGAAGACATTCCGCGTTGATTTACTCGACGAGACACCGTTTCCACCATCCCATGAAATGGCCACGGCCGCTCGTTTGGCGCTCCCGCTGAACCTTGACGAGATTTAAGTGTGTAGTGTGCTCTTTAGTCAAGAATAGAACAAGTTTGGCGACAACAATCGACAAGGGCCGTTTATGTCGCTGCATATTTGTCGACAACGTCAGCCAGGACAAGTGTCGGTTCATTGGGTTGTTTCATTGAAGTCAACACAAAGGTTCATGGATTGGTCTCAAATGATGTAAGTAACCATAGAATGGTCGTATCAGCGTGCCTGTGGTAAAGATACTGGACGTTGTGACTGAGCCTATTTCAAAATAATGTGTGTCTGCGGAAACGGGTGCAATTGTCGCGCAAAACGATGGGGGTGATTGCTAGTATAGTTCGTGTGAAAATGGAGAGAAAAGTGACAATCAACTAAGTGCGCCAGAATTGGATATTGTTTCATCTGCTCGCACACGAATTCACCAGCTTATTATTGAGCGACCAAGGCAGTTGACGCCACAAGAGAACAGATAACATATTGTTGGTGTATAAAACAATCGTCAATATGGTGTATTTTGGCGGCGTAAATCCAAGGACATTGAAATATGTATTCCATTCAATGGTTTCACCTGTCGTCTTTTTGACATCGACGTCTCGAAAAGTACATTTCATTTGTGAGCCCAACTAGAATAAATGCATAGGGAAACACATCGCTACATTCAATTCGTTTCCAGTCGAGCATACTCCTCGTAAAACATGGAAATTCGCCCTGGACCTAGAATTGTCACTGGTGCAAGCAACATGTCAATATTCCAAACCACGACATTCGAATCGTCCGTAGGCAAAAGTGGGGTTGTGTAGGCTCCGTACTGCATCATCAATTCATTTCCTCGGGTGAATATAGTGGCGGTGCCCATAAACTCGTTTGTGGAAGCCGAGTACGTGCCAACAAGGGCTTGTTTGGTCGCTTCGGAAATCTCGACACCAGGTTTCGCCCATGGTTCGCCCCCAAAACAATGCGTGTCGCACGGTATATGCTCTGTCGTGACTCGGACGTTGTCGATGGCTTTTTGATGCAACATGTCGAGTGTATCCTTGGGAATTTCCAAGAAAATACCCAAAATATACGCCCTCATTTGCGCCATGGCAATCTTCGAGGCCGGGTCGCCATCTTGGGGGCACGCATTCGACAATAAGACGACGCCCAACCCACGACTTGGTACAAATACCGATTCCGTGAGAAAGCCAGCGGTGCCGCCGTTCTTGCTGTAGCAATCCAATCCAAAGGCCACGTTACCCACAATATCAAAGCCGTAGCCAGACCCGACCACCCGCCTCGATGGCTCAAAATCATAGTAGCCAATGCTTTCCATTTCAGGACCAGTGACCGACACGACTTGCTGACCTGTGACCATAGCCTCAAACACAGCCCGATTCTTTACAATGCCGCGGCCATGTTGTAACAAGAGGGTCGAAAACTTGGAGATGTCGGCGGCGGACGAAATGATCGAGCCGGCGGCCATCAAGCCATTCTGGGGCACCACTGCGACGTGGCGATCTTTCAACACGTCATAAGGGCCTGCCACGTTATGGTCGCAGTACAAATGCCCAGCAGAGAGGCGCTCTGGCTCGGCGTCGATAGCTTGGGCGACGGTGTGGTCCATGCCCAACGGTGCCAAGATGGCATCGCGCAGATACTTTTCCCAGGGTTGGTGGGACACAGCTTCAATCACTTGGCCCACCACGATGTAGTTGATGTTGGAATATGACCAGCCGGCACGGAATGTTCGTGTGGTCTTGAACTTGGCCAAATGTTCAACCAGCGTGCGTTCCGTCGGATATACACCAACAGCCCATGCATAATCGCCTTGGTACGTCCCAAATACCGAGTTCATCGACAACAAATCAGCCACCGTCGTGTGTTCTTCCGCGTATTTGTCCATTAATGTGAAGCTTGGCAAGTGTTGTTTGACCGGGTCATGCCATTGCATCTTTTCTTGGTCGACCTACAAGGCAAAAAGTTACGAATAAAAGAAACGACACATATTCATACAAGGGTTGCAACCGAAAGCGCAATGAAAGACTTGGTGAACGACCCAATTTGAAACAAGGTGTCTGAGGTTACTGGGGCGTCCGTCTGGCCAAACTATGCCATTTTGTCAAGATCATGCAAATGTCAAAATCCATCCTCAAACCTTTTTTGTGCCGAATCCATGGGCCAGCACAGTTTCATCCTGGTCGACAACCGAGAGTGCCATGCCTGGAATCGGGTACTTTGTCATCTGCTGCCCCACAAACTCAATTGCCATCGCCTTCTTGTCCTCGAGCGACCGCGGGTCAAGCGAATCGGACCTTGACTTTGAACTAATTTGCCTATAGCTCATGATGTTGAATTTGCGTGCAGCCAGTCGCGGCGTCTTGTAACGAGCGCTCATAGAGAACATCTCCGACTTGCAAATAAAATACAAAAATGCCATGATTGCCTGTGTGTGTTGTGTGGGTGGTGCGGATCGTTACGAGAGGTTTCGAAACAAATTGTGTCAAAATCGACCAATTTGTACGTCCTTGTAACGTTAATTGAACGTATAGATTCTGGAGAGGAATTTCGCATCAATTTCGACGGACACAAATAAAAAATAAAGTTATTCTGTGTGAAAATACTCCGGAGTACAAACAAGAAAAGAACAGTGATTGTATCTCAAATAAATTCAGGTGACACGATCCAGAATAAGTCGCTCCCCATTCAGGACTATTTACCGTAAAGCACACAATAACTCACCAGACTTTTTTGCTCACCATTTTATATATTTGCTGGTGAGTATTTTCCGGATAAAGTTACGGATATTAATTCATATTTCTAATTATATATATTATACTTGAAATTTGTATGTTGTATTAAACTTATTTACCTTATTTGGTGATTGCGATCTGTTCTTAAGTGGTACAGTTGGTGATGGTGAGTTATTGTGTGATTTGGGCTCTCTGGTGAGTTGTTTTGTGCGGTGAGTTATTGTGTGCTACAAAAAGAGTTGACAAAACCGACAACACAATGATTCAGAGCTGACATTCCAGCTGTGTCTTGTTGAGTTGTCGCGAGAATGCAGTCTTTCGGCAAAAACTGCCATTTATGTGTGTCTGTGTGGAACTCCACCTTGGACTTTCTCGCACTTTGTTAGTTATGCGTCTACGTGGCCATGAACATGTTGAATTGCGCTTCAGAGAGCATCTCGTCCACAACGTTTTACTGACTTCATAATTGCTGTCGTACACACTGGATTACAGATTATTGACGAACAAAGTCGAAACCGAGATGAGACACAAGGCCAGGACCGAGCACCGCCAACGGGGCAGCAGCCATGCCGATGTTCCAAATCAAGGTTTTTGGGTCGCTCGTTGCAAGCAATGCGACAGTGTATACGCCATACTCCAACATTAAGTCGTTGCCTTGGGTGAAAATCTTGGCCGGTCCCAAGAATGCATTCGTCGTTGACTGGTATGTGCCAACGAGGGCTTGTTTTGTGGCATTTGAAATGACAGCGCCGGGAGTCCCCCACGATTCACCGTCAAAACGATGGGCATCACAAGGCGTCGACGAACCGGTGGCGTGGATACCATCGATGGCCTTTTGGTGCCACGCGTCCAATTCAGCCACGGGAATGTCCAAGAAAATACCAAGAATGTACGATCGTATTTGCGCCATGGCAGTCTTGGACAAGACGTCGCCATCTTGCGGACTCGCATTCGAGAGCAATACAACGCCCAATTCGTGGCTGGGAACGTACGCGGATTCCGTGAGAAAGGCCACGGTCCCGCCGTTCTTGCTGAAATAGTCCAACCCAAACGCAATTTTCCCCGCAAAGTCAAAGCCATAACCAGAGCCGACCGCGCGCCCACTGGGTTCGTACCCATAATACCCAAATCGCTCCATGGTAGGGCCACTGAGAGGCACGATTTGATGGCCAGTGATCATGGCTGCAAACACGTCGCGGTTCTTGATGATGCCTTGGCCATGACGCAACAACAACTTGGAAAATTCGGCAATGTCGGTAGCGGACGAGATAATCGATCCAGCGGCAATCAAGCCATTCTGGGGCACCAGCGCAACATCGCGATCGTTGAACAGATCATAGGGCCCAGCTACTTTTTTATTGCAATAGAAATGACCCGAGGAAAGAAGTTCAGGCGTGGCGTCCATGGCTTGGGCGACCGTGTGCTTCATGCCCAGGGGCGCCAAAATGGCGTCGTGAACGTAGTCGTGCCACGTTTGGTTGGTGGCGGCTTCAATGACTTGGCCCAAGATACTGTAGCCAATGTTGGAATAGGCCCAGCCAGCGCGGAATGAACGGGTTGTGTTGAAGACATCCAGATGCTCGACCAATGCCCGCTCCGACGAGTACACGCCCATCATCCATGCAACGTCACCTTCGTACGCGCCAAACACCGAGTTCATCGACAATAAATCGGCCAACGTCGTGTATCGTTCCGCGTATTTGTCGACTAGCGTGAGCCACGGCAAGTGTCGCTTGACAGGATCGTTCCATTCCATTTTTCCTTGGTCAACCTAGATCAAATGTTTGAGTCCAACGACTCGAAATGTGCCTACCAATGTGCCAATGGCAAGGCCAATAAAGGATTTGGAAAACGATCCAATTTGAAACAACGTGTCTGCGGTCACGGGTGTATCCGTCTTACCAAACTGGTCACACAAAGGTCGTCATTTTGTCATCCAACAATACGAGCCATTAATCATACCTCCTTTGTGCCAAATCCATGGGCCAACACCGTCTCGTTTTGGTACACCACAGAGAGAGCCATGCCTGGAATGGGGTATTTTTCCATCTGCTGCTCCACAAATGCGATCGCCATGGCCTTCTTTTCGTCGAGCGTACGACTTTCCTGCCATTCGAAGCTAGGGTTCGTTGCATCGAGTGTAAAAGTCGACGTTCCCAGCGCGTTGACAATATCGACAGACACGAGACAGTAAGCAGCGACAAGGGTCAAAACAGTCGAGCTGATGGAGCGCATGATATACTTTGTCGATGGCAACTTGGAAAATGAACAGACAATGGAAATCCTGACGTCTTTTGCAGGTGTGGTTTAGAATGTATGTACCGATGGGTGACTCGTGGAATGTTTGTATATTTGACCCGAAACGTGCGCTCGGGTGGGTGTTAGCCAAGCTCACTGGCGCATCTTGTCAAGGCTTTCAAGTGAGTCTCTATGTTCTTCGCCAATCGAACCTTGGCTCTAGCGAAAGGCGCCACCACCAGGTTTTAACAAGTCGGCCTTTTGATGTGGTAACATATGACCCCAATATCAAAACAATATGTGCGCAAATTATTCTAGTACTCGACAGTTCAAACGCTCTGTTGTGTATCCCATCGTCCTAGTAGAGTGTGTGAAGGGGCAGCAACCCTCAGCTTCGCAGCTCGCAATACACTGATTTTTACATAGCCTCGTGAGCACTGCAAGCCTATGCAAGTTGCTATTTATGGTGATTTAGTCAAGTAGCACTTCAATCGAAACGCAAGTGATCCGAGTCGACAACTGCCTCTCGGCCTGCATACAAAGAAACTTGACGAAAGTCAGTCGGATAGACCTTTCTACGCCTCTTTACCGTCTGCGAAAACTATTCACGGCAATCATGACACACAACTGAACACTTCGAGGTCAAATCAGCATACATTCTAGTAATGCCATCTTCTAAATGCATGTATTAGTACCGATCGGTACACACTGAAAAGTACCGCATTTTTTGCCACGACCATGAATCATGGCGCACCAAACGTGGCGGGTTGCACAGTGTGTAGTAGTCCCGCTCAAAAATGGGATGTGGCTCAACCATACTACCTCACAAACTACCTCGATTAACTTAAATACACTCGACCTCCGGGCTCCTACGATGGCGTAGCAGCATAGTTTTGTTCTTGTTGGGCCGCCGCTTCTTGGCGCGACTCCCGTATCATTTGCCGCAAGGTCGTGTGCAAGGCCTGCCGCATTTGAACGGTGCTAGTTTCAATGGCCGCGCGGACATGCTGGATGTAGCTGTCCCTGTGTTCGATGCCATGGGCTGATTTGCCATAGATGCGTCCAATGTCTTCGAGCGACGCCGTTCCGCGGGCGTTGAACGGGGCAAACTGGAGCATGGAAAACCGCGTCAGCGTGATCGAGTCGGTCACCCGCTCCAAACTTATCCTAGAATGCGTCAACACATCAAGCGGTGTCGTTGTTGACGCAATCTGACCATCCAAATCCGTGGGCTCGAAGCTCGTCCTGTGGCACGGGGAATCGCTCGTCGTCGGCGACCAGGGAGGAAGTGAGAACAATGCGGTTTGGATCTTCAAATTGGCCCATCACACGATTCACTCGTGCGCCAAACCCGCGGTTTTGACTTTGGTGGTAGACCAAGTGGTCATGGACTTGTTCGATGGCCTAGCGATGATGACGAGGCATGCGTCATGACAAAATACACGTAAAAGGTTTACCGCACAGGACGCCATCGCTGTCGTGTCAAAGTAAATGCCATGGAATAGGGTCCACAACGCCTTGGCTATCTCCTGATAGGGTGCAAAACACGTCGTTTGGAGATGGATCTCGGTGGCTGCAATGTTGGCGTGGTCGTCGTCGTCGTCAATGGTTGTGTGCACTTGCACTCGAAAGTAGTCGTCGATCTCGCCCCCAAATGGATGGCTAGAAATCGCCGCCAGCGCCGTGTGGTACACCCGCGCAGAGAGCCATTCGTGGCCATGTCGACGCGCGTCCGGGTCGGCCAAGAGCGTCGTCTGGATCCACGTGGCCTGCGACCGCACACACTATGACAAAGCTTGAGATGGATGACAACCATCAGTCTACGGACGGGTTGCGGACGTTGCGATGCCACCCACATGGATAAAAGCTGCGCGAGCTTGGCGCGCCGCTCGACTTGTTCATGCAGCGACTTGTTGTGTTGCTTGAGCACTTGCAAGGCGAGAGCATACGGATTCTGACGCGTCACGGTGACGACGCGAGTAGCATGGGGGTCTACGCGCAGGCGCGCGAGGTAGTCTTCGAGGTACCGAAGCTCCGCTTCGAGTAGTTTGAACTCGGCGCGCTTGGCGGCGCGGTACTTTTGCTGGCGGAGCGTCTCTGCTTGCCGCCGAGTCATCATCGCGATGCCACTGGGTCCGATATGCATGTGCGAAATCCATCTGATCTTGCGGGCATACTCAACTCAAGTCGTCGGCTATACCGTTGGGAATTGGGCAAACTCCTACTGTTGAGATACAGAGATATTGGGAGATTGGGATCCTTGTGAATGTGCGTCATGTTCACGACCTGAAACATGGATGCAAAATTGGAATAAATATCCAAATTTACCTTGTATTTTGTCAATTTATTTCAATCCAATTTAACCAATTTCGTAAATGGTGAAATTGATCCATTCAGCGTGAAATGTGACCTGACCACAGTTGGAGACAAAAGAGGGTGCTCATCCAACGAAAGTAAGCTAATTGTTGCTGTTCGCTGTCATCGAAGTGAGGAATTCCCTCTTTGAGGGGCGAACCCTCCATGCCCACAAATGCACCAAAATCCGAAGAAACTGAGTGTCAAATTCGAAAAATCCAAATATTTTCAAACTCAGCGATTTTTTGTTACGACAGCTTTATCGCTGTCCTAAATTTGCACCGACCGAAGCGTGGCGAAGGTCGAATGTGCTATTTTGTGTTGACGTTTCCTTAGTGAGGGGTGAACCTGTCCTTCCATGAAAAAGGTTGTTATTTATTTCTCGTCAACACAAATTGTTACATTCAATCTTGGTGCTGATATTGTATTGGGTGCTTTTATGGGTTTTTGAGAATTTCACTGTCGAGGCCATGAGCTCCTGCATGCCTCGCTAGTATGTTTTCGCAAGTCGAGCACGTTCAATTCACAATGGCGGTTTGCATCGAGGGCTCAATGAAATCGTCAGGTGATAGTGGAATGCAGTGTGATAGATGTGCACACTCTGGAGTTCATTTTTCAATCAATTTTTAAAAATTGTTCTGGAAAATATTGTAATTTTTTAAATTACAGTATTTTCCTGTATCATTTTATAAGCTCAGTATTACACAATTAGTTTTAACAGGATATAAAAAGTAATAGGCAAAATATCCGTGGCTTTTCAATTATTTAAGATCGATTTCTCGTAGGTTATTGTATTTAAAAGGAATTGAGTTGTGCAGCTTGAAAAACTGAACTGGCCCATAACTTTTATATATTTTCTCCAGCACAAGATGAAATGAAAAAATGCAAGAAGCCTCCTCGATGCTGACCGCCATGTCAATTCATAGTGTTGCGACAATAGCTTCTTTGTCGACACTTTTCATGTTTGCCGACTGATTTCCTCGATGATGGAGAATGCTGTATATTCACGTAAACTACAATGAAAGGAAAATATATTCCTTGCCCACAGATTAAAAGTTATCGTCCAAGCAATTTGTTTCCTGTATTTGAAGCTACCTCATTCGACGATGTTTGTAGAAAAAAACACGCCCGTATGACCGGACGTGCCGTTGGTATGGTCGTTTTCATGATGCTGTGAAGAAGGTACGTTGCCTGCCCCGCTCGTTTTGCAATGATACGATGGGTTATTTCAGAGAAAAGTAGCCCATCCCCGTGGCAAAAATTCGTTCCCATGTCTGCGATCGATATCCTCTGTCTTTCGTCAACCAACATATAGTCGCGGTCGAGTTCGATTTTGTCTTCATAACCCTACCCTCATTTCGTCGACAGACGTGGCCAGGGCTTGACGGGACACACGCGCGGTCGTTTCCAGTTCGGTTGTAAAGACAATCTCGGCGGCGGTGCGAAGTCGCTCCATGTACGCGGCCCGCGAGTCGGTCTCGCACGGTGGCGGCACTTGAAACATTGCGCCAAGGTCGGCCAAGGACAATGCACCGGCCGTCGTCACGGGGACAAAATGCAGATACGACTGACGGACGACTGTGATTGAATCGGTCACACGTTCAATGACGGTCCTAAATCGAATGGGCAAAGCTCATACCACAGCGCGTGTCGTACCATGCAAAGCCATGCGACCGAATGTCGTCATCGACCAAGGGAAAGCAATCGTCGTGGGTCAATTTAACGCAGGTAAATACCGTGCGGTCGGCTGTGTCTTGGTATCGGCACATGATGCGTCGCACGCTCATGCCATTGCGCGGGTTCACGCCGTGGTGGTAGACTAGATGGTCGTGCACTTGTTCAACCATCTAGTCGTCATCGTCGATGACGTAGCTGCGTCATCAACTACCAACCTTGCACGTGGTCAAGAGTGTCGTGGCGACGCTCGTTTCGTGGAGCAGTCGCCAGATCGTCGCGGCCACGGCCGCGAGCGGCGCAAACACAATCGAATGCACGTGCAACTCCATGGCCATCACGTCGTCGTCGTCGTCGGGGTCGTTCCAGGAATGTTCCCCCGTTGTGTGCAAGACAAAACCAATCGTGTCGCCCGCGGCCAACCGCGTGGCAAAATCAACGCGGCGGGGTGGCGCGCCCGTCGCGCCATGAAACACCTTGTCGCTGAGCCATTGAAATCCCTGACGCCGCGCCACGGGGTCCGCCAGCAACGTCGAGTGAAGCCACGATGGTCGCTCGTGTAGACCCTAGAGTCAATGGACTGTCGCCTCGTGTCCAATATGTGTACCTCTGGCGGATGCTGCATGGCGACCCACGTCTGCAAGAGTTGAATCAACTTGGACTGACGCATCACTTGGGTATGCAAACAAGGGTGGCGGGGTGACGCGTCGCCATCATGGAAGCCTCGCCGGCGATGCTCGAGGCGAAGGCGCGCCACGGTCGTCTCAAGGAGTCGAATCTGGTCTTGCAAGGCCCCGCGTTCGACTTTCTTGGTCGCGCGCAGCCGCCGCATGCGCTCGCGCGCCGAGTGCCGCTGGTCGTCCGTCGCGGGGCGGCGCATCGTCGATGTCGTTGCAAGAGGTGTCGAAAACCCAAACGTGTCTGCTGAACCTGATCAGTTCCAGCGTAGAAATACTGTATCGTGAGTTGGTGACATCAGCACGATATAGTGTTAGTTGTGATGAAATACTATCTTAACCAGGTTACACTTCCCCTTGGAGCGATCCATGATTCATCTTATTGTACTAGAATCGTGTTGTAGGAAAGTTTCATGCGTGTTTGGAGCTCTAGAGAAGCGCAGGAGTACGCGCTTGCTGTGAGCATTTTGGTTGCGTCGACGTCGATTAATGTTTGTGAAATTGTCTCGTCACAACAAATAAAGTCTCTGCCACCTCGGTGTGGCTCATATCCAATGAAAACCTTCGAATTTGGTAGTTTCTGCCAATAATACATAATGTTTTGCTCAAGCTATTAAGTTATTGGCCAAAATGAAAATATCAATCGCCGCCATCGCTGTTAAGGTATTTTACGTTACTCAAAGTACAAGTACTACTATGGTCCGTGAAGTTTGGTCGGTTTGTCTATTAATTGGCGGCCTTGTATTTGTCAGTACGAAAATCCGATTGGTGCATCAAAAAGCCCTCGTTCTGGCCTTTGAATGGGTGTATTTTGAGCTCGAATCGGATTATTGAAGCGGCAAATACAAGGTGTCAAAGTCGGCGAGTCGACACCCAAGTCAGATTTTCGGCTCGCTGTGAATTCATTCTTGCATTTGACGCGTTACGGACACTCTCCCGCTCTCGTTACTATATAAACGCATGCCTTCTCCCGCGTCCTCCACGGCTTTTGGCACGCCATGGTCCCGCCCTCGAAACCTTTCCGACCTCAGCCGGCGCATGGTGTACAAGATGCTCCTTGAGCTCTCGTCCCGTGGGACACTGCCACGGAGGGAATTTACAAGGACTGCGCTTCGCTTTGGTTGCAAGTGGAGCACTGTCTTGCGCATTTGGGCCCATGCACTACAGTCTCTTACCAGCGGCGCCGCCATCGCCGACACCGCGGCAAAAATGAAGGGTGATACATCTCTATATTTATATATTGCGTATTTATATGCATTAACTTATGGAGGTCATACTGATATTAGGAAATTGGGGACCGAAAGTGAATCGGCAGCCGCATGAAATTGAGGCCGCAATCAAGGCCGTGCCATATCAAGACCGACAAACTTTGCGCCCGACGGCGTTTAACTCGAAGACTCCGAAGACCATCATTATTTGGCATATTGGCAAGGACAAGATTTTGAAGGGTCGCTCAAGCCGTGACAAGCCCCTCTTGACGGACGACAACAAGAAGACCCGACTCAAGTTCGCACTGAGCTTTGTACGATATGGGCCATTAGGAAACAATGTTTTGTTAGTATGTACAATTTTGTGCATGCTGATGAGAAATTGTTTTCTTTAACTCAGGTCAATAAAAGTTCTATGTATATCATGATGAGGAAGTGCACTGCTAGCGGTGAAGTCAAAACGGTTTATTGGCAAGATCATGTTCCTTGCGGCTGTGGCGCGCCCACGTTACGATGCGCATCAAATCTGCTTTTTCGACGGCAAGATTGGCATTTGGCCATTCGTGGAAAAGTTGGTTGCGCAGCGTACGAGCAAAATTGTCCGAAAGGGACGATAGTTACGAATCCGCAATCTGTCGACGCTGATCTGTCGACGCTGCTGTGTACAAGAATGTTATAATTAAAAAAGTTATTCCTGCTATCGAGGACAGATTTCCGAAAGGATTTTGTCCTGGTGGCGTTTTTGTTCAGCAGGATAATGCAAGTCCTCATAAAGCCATGACCAAAAATTTATTGAGAGGTCAAGGTGTGATGAACATAAGCATGGCGAATCAGACTGCAAATAGTACTTACTTTAATGTCCTGGACCTTGAGTTCTTTAATGTTATTCAAAGTTTGCAGCAGAAAAGACAAAGTAAATCGATTGACGATCTTATCTCTGTCGTTGAAGCCTCATTCTATGAGATGCCAGCAGCCTCACTGGGGAAAAAATTGTTGCCCTCCAGAAGGTCATGGAATTGGCCATGCAAGATGGCGGGGGGGAACAATTACAAGCTCCCCCACATACTGAAAGATGCCATCATCAAAGACATGGTTTCTTTCAACGTCAAGTGTGACCCAGTAATCCACGCCAGTGCCTCAACTCAGCTATATTGTCTTACCTAAGTTGAACCCATAACACAAGTTTTTGTTGTGTCTTTGCATGGTCCAATACAAACTCCAAGATGTTTGCCAGGTCTTGGCATACTTTAATCAAGTCAAAACTACCGACCAAACTTCACGGACCAGAGTAGTACGAAATTTCTCCAGCAAATTTATTACTCCCTATGTTCCACAAAAATGTCTCGACTTTTGGGAGGGTGTACATGTCTAATTGAAATATTTGTATGTAATTATTTGAAGGGTGACATTGACAGCATAATTATGAAATTCTCAAAACCGATTGGATATTCGAACACAGCATACCAAGAGCATTCCCCTCATAATCCATGATGCTGAAAACGGCGAGAGAAACAAGTCGTTTTCGGACCTTACATCTTTTCTGTTCGATTTTTCACATTAAAACATTCATTCGTGAATGAATACCACTCCGGAGCCGAACCGAACAGAGTTGTTTCATTGGTTAAAATATTTATTCGTCGTTTTGATTGGCTCTATGTTTCTGAGTAAGCCTCTAAAATTCAATAAATTCAGCATTTGTTTTCACAATACAATGTATTATTAATACTGATTTCCTCCTCGAAACCAAACAGTCGAATAATAACAATTTATACAGAATATAAATATATACAGGTAGCAGATTTGAAAGAACGAAATACAGCCAATTACTCTCGCAAGTTGACTTCCAAATTTGCGACTCTGTCGCTGAACATAGTTAGGTCCTCGTCTATGATACCTGTTCGGGCCCAGCAGATCGTCACCGTGATGGACGACACCGATATCCATGCGTCTTTCGCCCACCCCATCGCCACATCGAGAGGTACTTCGTACAGGCAGTCTTCGCGACCAGCAATCACCGAGTTGATCTGCTCTAAAGCACTCTGTAGTTTACGCTGCTTCACCTTCGCATTGACTGAGGCAAATATGCCAGCATCTTGTGGTTGAAGGTACGTAGTCGTATTCTGCGGCAACATCTTCACACTCACGTTTCGCAGATGCGTGTCGGCGTCCACTTTATGCTTCGGGGCGTTGTCCACGATCATCAAGTCTTTGCGGTCTTGCTGGGCCTCATAGTAGTCAAAAGATCAGTTGGCGTCTAACCACGAAAGCAACGTGGGCGGACAGCGGTCCCAATGAACAAGGGGTCGATGATGTCGCTACCGGCAGCATTAGTTGTGAGGGCGATCGTGATGCGTTTCTAATTACTCTTTAGACCTGGGACGCGAATGCGGGTGATCGAACAGTAGGGCGGCATGGAATAGAAAAACGAGGTCTCATCCATATTGAAAATATTCGTTGGCATTTCTAGGACCTGTCTGCACCCAGCGTTCACGGTCTCGCGTGGCGTCGAGCATGCCTCACCCTGCTGGACTTTGCACGTGAATCCGTGTTTTCGCTGGAATCTGTGCAACCATCACTTGGAGAATGCCAAAGGTACGATGCCAAACGTCATTGGCTTGTTTGCGGATAAGCCCACCAGTTATACAGACTCCGAGCTCCTCGCAACGCAAGACCCACTCGACGAGCCGCACTTCGACCCCAGAAAGTTTGACTCGCGTCTCCCGCGTGCGTTTGTTCTTGTCGGCGCGAAGGCTTTCAGTATTGTAATTCTTGATAATGTGAGAAATTGTTGCCTTGGATGGCGTTGACGACAGGCCGAATTGTTGGACGGCCCATGAGGCCAAATCAGAGTATGAAAGAATTGGCTCACTTAGATGCTTTGTGCACAATGCATGCTTCTCCACAAGAGTCAATCGCATTTGATGTTGTATCACACGAATCATGTTCAAAATTTTGAAAAAAACTCTTCAAATGAATAATATATAGTTTCAAAAATTATTAAGTAAGACCCGTTCGGTTTCGAGGAGGAAATCAGTATATTTTGTGGAACAGAGGGAATACATTTTTAAGGCAAATTAGTCAGGATTCCAAGGAGCAATCAAGCGCCTTTCGTGAACATCCATCATCAAAGAACCCTCAAAGCCCCAAATCACAAGGCAATTCAGCTGCATGGACACACAAAATACCCCAATTAGTCAGTACGGAAAGTAAAAACTCTAGAAAGTTTGCATGCCCATGGTGGCAATCCAAGTCGTCACACAATGTTGACAAATACCGGTACAATGTTGACAAATTCCGGTATCGATCGACGACTCGATTGCAAACATGTTAAAACCGCACCCCTCATCGTCGCAACGACGTGTTATGTCGCTCCTTGGAGTGAACGCATCTTTGCTTGCGCACGAAAGGCTCGAAGCCACGTTTGACACTCGTCGACATGGATTGTTTCCGCCGCCGCGCGAATGCGTTCGATCAACGCCCGTCGATGGTAGCGTTTGTGCGCCGTTGAAACAGTTTCTCGCTCGAGAAACAGTTGCCCCATCTCTTCGAGCGGGATGGGGCCACGCGTGGTCACGGGAGTCAGGTTGAACAAACACGTGCGAACGATTGTGACCGAGTCTGTCACCCGCTCAAAGATGGTCCAGCCCGAGCCATGGGCTCGCACGTCACCGTCCGCCAGTGGGTAGCGCTCGTCGGTTGCGACTTTGGTATACGTAATCACCGCTCTGTGGGATTCGTCATCATAGAGCCGCATGACGCGGCGCATGCTCGTGCCATGGTGGGGGTGCACGCCTTCGTGGTACACCACTTTCTCGTCGATGGATTCGACGACCTACAGCCATTCGATAAACATTTGACGTCCCAAATCAGGTCGTCGTACGGTAGCAGCCACCGCCCACAACGTCGCAAAGCTGTGCTCGTGTAAAAAGGTCCAAAACGCCGATACAATCTCGCGCAGTGGCTCAAAAACAATCGATTGGATGCGAAGGTCCATGGCTGCAATGTCCAGATTATCGTCCTCGTGGAGTTGAAATCCAATTGTATCGTCGATCGTGTCACCCGCCAGTGTCGTTGGCGGCTGTGGACACCATCCACGCACTGCGTTGTGGTACACGCGGTCACTCAGCCAGAGGAAACCCTCCCGGCGCGCAATCGGGTCCGCCAACAGGGTCGAACAGAGCCATGTGGGCTGGGGCGACAAGCTCTAGAAAGGGTTGGGGCGAATGCCGACAAGAGAATGTCGTACTGGCTGTGGGGGCTGCGACGCTGCTACCCACGCATACAGGAGCGATGCAAGGTGAGCGTGGCGCTGGATTTGGGCTCGTAGGACTTTTGACGCGTGGTGGGCGGCAGTATTGATCGTGCCAAGTCCTGGCATGTGACGAATCTGACGCGATAAAGTCTCATCGAGACGACGACGGTTGGATGGATGGTTGTCGAGAGACTGGAGACGCTTGAGTTGAGCCATGAGCGACTGCAGTTCAGCCTGGAGCCTTTCGTGCTGTGATTTTTTCGACGCACGGTACTTGCGCTGGCGAACACACTCAGCCTGCCGTCTTTGCGCTGTCATGTCCAGCGACAACGGTGCCTTTGGCAATCCTGCCATGGCAAGGTGTGCAGAGGGAATCGAATCTGTGACTGAACATGTAATCGACTTGCAAGAGTGTTGAGTACAACTACGAACAACGTACAACGTTGTACAACATCGTAGTATTCAAATACTCGAAGTAATGTTTACGAGCAAAGATCACGAACGAATGACCGGGGGTCTGGATGTCTGCTCGTTTTGACGAGCGCAGCCACACGCCGCACGCAGCACTTTGCCCTCGAACTCCCCGAAATGAAATCCCCACCAACCAACGCCCTGACCCGACAACCGCTGATCACACCATACAATCCCCCAACAGTCCCCTTACCGTCCCCACCATTGCCGAAAACCACACTACCGCTTTCAACTCTGTCCTTTGATTCGTTCGAACACATCGGTACTTTTTAAAGTACCGATGTGGCGAAAACACTGGCGAAAGCCACTTCTGACAGGTGCATCTACTTCGAAGTACTTGCATGGCATCAAAAACTAGTATCCGCTTTGAAACAGTTCGTAGTAAATCGCAGCGTGCCACCATTTGCTGCCCTTCGAAACGTGCAGGAAGCGATTTGAGGGGTCAAAGAATGTGTGGCTTGGTATCTGTGGTTACACAACGACATCAAGACATTCGCATCCCAAAGTACACAATTTGTCGCTTGGAATCCCAACTTTTGTCCTTTAAAAAAATATTGACCTGGATGAGTTCGAAAATCAAGTCAACACGACCCCAAACCTGTCCTTTTCTAAACGTTGCACGACGTTGAACTGCGGAAGCGTAGAGAATCTAGGTACGAGGTGCGTCCCTCAGTAAAAGCACCAAGTTATCCTTGTCATTGGACCCCCAAGGTGCGTTGACGTGTTTCCAACTGCGCTCGAAACGCCCGGACGCCTGCTTGGATTTCATCCACGTGAGCCACTTGGGCGGCAGCATGCAATTGCTCGAGATAGAGCGCTTCGGATTTCTGAATCATTTCGTCCGTTGTGGGTGGGAGGGCAAAGAGGTGGCCCATTTCCCGCAGCGAAATCGGCCCGTGCGACGTCACGGGCACAAAATTTGAGACACTGTGCCGAACGACCGAGATGCCATCCGTCACAGGTTCAATGATCGTCCTACAATGATTGCTCACGAAACAGCCACAAGCCTCACTTTACCAGCCCATGCCATGGGACCGCAGCTCGCCGTCGTGGAGCGGAAAGAGGTTGTCGTGCGCGACTTTGGCATACGTGATGACTATCCGCGCCGCGTCGTCGGTGTACATGCGCATGATGCGACGGACAGTCGACCCATTCCGCGGGTTCACGCCGTAGTCGTAGATCAGATTGCGATCGGGGGTTTCAACCACCTATGAGGAGGCACAAGTTGGTCTTGTGCTCCAAGAGTCGAGCCAACGCACCCCGCACGTCATAGTCGACGTCGTGCCAAAGCTCGTGGCCGCCATGAAGTGCCAGCACGCGTCCCCAATCACGTCAAACGGCGCAAACACGATCGAATGCATGTGGAGCTCGGTCGCCGTCACGTGGACGTGTCCATCCTCGCCAGTTGCCGTGTGCATGCAAAAGCTCATGGCGTCGTCGGCCGACGTCGCAATCGGATTGCTCGCTGGTCGTGTCCGCATGGCCGTGTGGTAGACGCGGTCACTGAGCCACGGAAAGCCTTGGCGCCGCGCGGCGGGGTCGCCCAAGAGTGTCATCTCACGCCACGACGGTCGTTCGGTCAGGCCCTACCAAGTCGTCGTCGTTGCGTTGAAATTCTGGACCCTGTCACGTACGGGCTGCGGGCGTGCCACTTGCGACCGGACCCAGTGGTAGAGCGTGTGGGCCAGGCTAGTCTGCGCCATAACGTGGTCTCGCAGCGCTTGGTCGGAGCCATCGATGGCGTGGCGTTTGAGTTGCCGACGACGGACGTCCGCCTCGAGCTGCAGCGTGGCCAGTCGAGCCTCAAGGCAGTCGACTTCGGCGCGCAGATTGGATGCCTCGGCCTGCTTGGCGGCGCGGTGCCGCCGCATGCGCTCGCTGGCATTGCGTCGCTGCTTGTCTTTGAGTGACCCGCCCGGCGACTCGCTGTCCACCGGCGGCGGTGGCGACGTGGTTGTTGTCATTGTCTGTGCCACTCGAAGAATGGCCCAAGGAAGAGCGCTACAAGTAGCGAGTGTCGCAGGGACTACTCCAGACTGCGTGTCACTGGACCTGTACGTATTTTTAATACTACCTCTATCCGAGAAATAGTGTCCCTTTTGGGGAAAATGCAGTTTTTTTAACGAAAAAACACGAAATATTGGAAAGTAAGGACACCCATACAACGAGGAGTGAGCGGGATACCACAATATTACTAAATAGCACGAATCCAAGTGAATCTATTCAACGAGAGCGAGATGCAAAAACTCTTACAAAAAGCAATATAAATTATGCATGCTTTTTGTGTATATGGATAGCGACCCGCATACATCCGGATAAATCCGGATAATACCGGTAATATCCGGTTATACTTTGGCGCCATGACCTTCGCGCGCTTTGCGAGCACATCCCTGACCACAAGACCAGCCATTTTCAAAGATGCGCAAAGGCTCCAAGGGCAAGAACCTCACGGCAATGACTATAAAATTCCCCATATTAAAAAAGACATGTTGTATGCTCGCGGGAGATTGCCTGAGGTGATCTCTTGCGATAGAGATGTTTGGAGTTCGGGCTGCGCCTATTTAAGCAGTGTCGACTACTCTTTGCACATGAATATCCTCGCTAAAGAAATTATCGAGAGCTTAGAGTTGGGGTCTTGATGCACTCGAATTGAAAAGTTGACTGTCGGAAGCGACTCTGTGGCAAACGACAAGGAAAACGACGTTGCTCAGCTCTTTTGTTTAATTTCATCTTCATTTTTGTATGTCTAAAATGTGTCGATGTCAAAGTGGACACTCTTTCTCGGAATTTGGATTTGTCGAAACAGGACACTATTTCTCGGATAGAGGTACTAGTAGTAATATTTTCTTGGAGTATTTCGAAAGGTTGTCATGAAATATCCGGAAAAACCCATATGCGCACTATTGGGTCCCACATTGTGGATGGCGTTTGCACCATGAGGCCACCTTGAGTCTCATATTTTGTTCGACTCTCGCGGGGTGAATGAATGACAAACAAAATCTAGTGCGTGTCCACGGCATCCTCTTCTGCCAAAGGTCAAGACAGCACCCGTGGTAGCAATCACAATCGCGAGTCCAATCCTTGATGAGTGCTGATCAATTGCTTCTTCTCGACAAGATGTATTTTTTCAGCCATGAATGGTAATATTCAGCCGCCAACTTGTTTTTTCCAGTAGCACCTAGGTGCAAGTACTGGTCATTTTGCATGTCTCGGCGAGGACCAAAACCAGGCGCTGAGGGAGACGAGAAATATATTTAGTGTTGGAATTGTGTAATGTTATGGCCATCCCCCCGTATTCGGTTTTACAGGTTCCGACGAGATTCGGAAAGGGACCAATATAAATATCGACCCCCCGAAGTATAATTTGTTTGACACTTATAAACGTGTCATGCTTTCTCACAGGTTCGGCTGGTGGGTATGGGACAACGCCAAATCGAATGGGGACCCTCCGAAATAAAATTTGTCCAAATAATGTGTGACCCCGAGATATAATAAAACGATGGGTATATCGTTTGACGGTTCGGGAAGAATTCCTGGACAAAATAGTGCCCTCCAAATTAAAAAATGGGTCAGAACCGCAAATGTGAAATCGGCTCATCATGGCGTACCCCCCCCCCATAAATATGAAATGTCGAATGTGCAATATATTCTTTCTACTGATACAAATTTGCAAATAATTCAATTACTGCAGTTTTGTGGACCAAAATTCACACATATTGGTTGACGGGTGGGTGGCAGAAAAAATATTTCCTTGTGGCCTGTCAAATACACCGGTGCGTCTGAAGCGGCCCGGGTCAATGACTACATCACGGGTAAAAGGTACGCATTCATGTAAGGACTGTTTTGTGAGCTGTACATTGAGTGCTTCAAACGTGGACAAATACAGGAAATCATTTTCTCACCCTCCCTCCCTCCACACTTAAATTCGACTCCCATACTAATAGTAGGCTCGAATTTGGTCGGAGTAGTAGCAAATCTGTAATAAGATGTACTGAGTAACACGTACTTCGTGATCAAGAAGTAGTACCTAACTAGTAGTACCCAAGTAGTAGTGTTGGGTGGTATAACTCATACGTTCTTTGGGGTACTACCCAAATGTTAAGATATATGTACATTAATGTATACAGGGGGGGCTGGTGTCCACATTTTAGGCTTTTGCGGGTACCTCAAAAATTCCATTGGTGCCACCGAAATTATAATGATGGGAGTATACTTTGATTCAAGATAAGTGAATATTAATATCAATACAAATTCCAAGTATAGTGCAGGGAATACTCATGCCCCGCGCTCCTTGCACGTGGATGGCGCGTTGTCGACCATAAGTGGCGCCGTCGAACACAATGCATGCAGTGCGATCATAGTCTATCACACAAGTAGTTACAGTATCAGCGAATAATTTCTGCACGGTGTGACGCATTGTAAACACAAGAGTGCATAGCACACGCACGACAGCATTTGGCGTACCGCTCGTGGGAGAAATGGAGTATTGATGCTCAGGCATAGCGCCGTGCTAGAGGTGTGTGAGGCAGGATTCGTACATCGATTGTTTGATTATGGTACTGTGTATCTGAAGCATTATCTCGCTTAGGCGAGGCATGATGTTTGGTGCATATATTGACGCCGGACGGATCGGGTCGCGGATATGATGAAAGAAACAAGCCAGGAAGAAGCAAGAAGTACTCGACGCACAACACAAAAAAACGTAGCTTTGTTGACAAGCCTCCGTTGTTACTTATATGTCGTTGTGCAGTTCAAAGTGGCATGAATGGCCATGATGGCTGAGGCCTTCTCGCTTGCACAGGAAATTGCCGAAATGACGTTGAATATTTTATTTAATACTATGTTTTCAATGTTCTGTACTTGGAACAGTGGAGCTAGGTCAAGTGGGAAAACACAAAGGATCTAAGGAGGTAGTCCCAGGTTCGAATCCCATGGAGAAAACTCTTTTTTCTTTTTTGTGCTAATTCTTTGAAGGACGTAACTTCGATGCATGTGCATAATGGAGCAAGACCGAGTGAACGACTAGAAGTAGAAAAAAGTCGAAAGTGACGTGCACCGTGCTATAAAGTATGACTGTGCGCATTTACGACGTCGCCACTGCGGCTTACCAGAGTGGCTTGTTTAATGCGATGGATTGATGGCCGTGATTGCAGTGCACGCATTCGAGGCGATGTTGCGACTGCGGTTGGCCATGATAACTGCAGCCAACGCAGTTAAGTCGACAACAACCGTCGGTATGACTTCCGAAGGAGTGGACGTATTGAAGAATGAGAGAACAATCTGCGAGAACATGGTCGTCGTGAAGGGCTTGTGCGATGACGGCTGCACTGGCTGTTGTGGTTGTGGTTGTGCCAGGAGACACCAATGCTGTTGTGGTATTGTAATGAAGCACCGTTGTAATTGCAGCTGAATGGTGTCAAACGATGGCACTTCTGTCTGCTGAGTGTGAATGACAGGTACTGAGGATGCCAATATTGGTGAGAATGCTGGAGCCAAATTAGTTGCACAAATCACTGTAGGAGGCAGAGTTGCAGTTTCAATGGCAATCGGCTGCCCATAAACATCTCGTGAAGGGACGGGCGAGCAGTGTAGGCGGCATCATACGAACTGCTGCGCCACTGGACGGAGGCGTTTCTGTATGCCGGCGCGACTGTGACAGGACGGCAGACAGAGAGATGTACGAGCAGAAGTCGAAGCAGCAGTTGGTCGTTGTGTGTGTAGTAGAGTGAGAGGCACAGAACTAGGCCCGAATATCAACTCAGGTGGCGCGGTAAGGTCGACGACGACCGTTTACATGACTACCGTTGGACTGGACGTAATCGAAGAGTGCGAGAACAACCTGCGCGAACATGGTCGCTTGGCCGTGGAAAGGTTTGAACACAGTGATTGATGTACTAGCTGCTGTGGTCGTTGTTGTGCCAATATGCACAAAGGTTGTAGTTACATTGGAATGAAGCGCCGTTGTAATTGCAGCTGAATGACGTCAGTCAATGGCAATTCTGTCTGCTGCGCGTGAAGTACAGACACAGAGGTGACGAGTGGATTGCATCTCGGAGGCGAATGAGTTGCATAAATCACTGTTCGAGGCAGAGTGGCAGTGTCGATAACAATAGACGTCTCTTTGTGCTACGTGGTTTTCTGGAGCGCCAGTGACATGGACGGCGAGATACACGGGCAAAAGTCGAAGCAGTACGTTGAGTCGATGTGTGTTGCAGGAAGCACAGTACAAGGCACAGTACAAGGCTCGAAAGCACTTTGTACGGTGCCAACATGCAGCGGACGTGGCTGTGTTGCGCACGAAAGTCGAGCACCAGCACTGCTTCAATGACAAGAGAACTTGTGAGCCGCACTGATGTTCAAAGCTCGAAGCTTTCACGGAATTCGGATATATTCCGGATGTGGGGGGTATAGTAATTATTCTGGGGGGTCATATTTCGTTCCGGAGGGTAATAATTTGAACCGGAAGGTTGAATGCCAGCCAATGCTTTGTAGCAGTCGAAATAGTCGAAAGTAACGAAATATTTCTGCGACTTTGTACTACGGTATCCGAGCAAGTGCAAAAAACACATATAGGGGGCTAAGGATATGTCTAAATTGAGGAAATTGTCAGAGCCACCAGACACCACTTTTCAATTGGCAGGCATGGAAAGAGGCGTGAGGAGGTTACGCCGGGCGACTGCGAGAACGCCAGTGGTCACGTAGAAAAACTTTAAAGCAAATGAAGATTACGCACTTCTCAGTTTAAAGCTAGTGCATGTCCGACTTGAGTCTGGCTTCGCACACCACGGCCGCGTCCACCACGGCCTTTTCCACCACGTCCTCGTCCACTGCGGCCGCACCCACGTCCACTTCGGCCACCGCCAAAACGGGTTGCTTGATTTCCATCAGCATGACCTGCGCGTTCGAAGTTCAGTGGGACGTTGGGATGGCCTTTGAGGTCTCGATTCAGCACCTGTAGAGCAAATACAAGGTGGCAGCAAAATCCATTCTTGAAGAAGTAGTTGCACTGACACGACAACTCCCCAGGAATGACACGCACGCGCCAGCCGTGCCAAGGTTCAGTTTGAACGCCAGCCGAAGCCTCGTGTCTGACGTTGTTCGTGTTGGAATTGTAGAAGTAGGCATTTGCCAGTGCAAATTCCTTTGGTTCCATTGAGGTGACGCCAATAGACGCGACGGCGTCTTGGATTGTTGCTTGGTTGAGCTTGTATTCGAAAGCGTACGCAAGGGCGAGCGCATGACGCGGGACGACGCCGCGTACAAAAACGTCGCCGTCGGGGAGGGTGTGTACTACCTCGCTTGGAATGATCTCAAGCAGACATTCGAGGCCGAGGCGGCGCGTCCTGTAAACAAGTTTGTCACTTGGACACGCGACGATGTTAAATCCAGAGGCCTTGAACGTCGAAAACTCCTCGGCCACGTCGCCAAGCAGTGCAAACGTTGCACACAAACCGTGCGTG
>VJMH01000341.1:0-11553 GCA_009835185.1 Aphanomyces stellatus
TCGCAGCCAACGCCGTGCGGGTTTACTTGGCCAAGAAGCACAAGGAAGCATCCACGCATTGGCTCGTGTCGAATGCTTGAACAGGGAAACTGTGCGCGAAACGATGTACCTGATGGATAATGCTAGCCAAGCCATGGTGCAATTCATGTAAGGGTTGGTTTTGCGAGTGGGGTTCTAGATCAACACGATATCTTTTCATCGTGGAAGGAAAGGTCACCCGAAAATGTTATGTTAAAGTATCCAACCGATTGGTGTCGATATTTTAATATCAAGACGAACAAGTAGCATCTCCTCATGGACTTTGTTTACTGCTGCGGATTTGATTGAGTGCGGAAACGTTTTGTGTGCACGTTGTGATCAACATGGGCAGCGGACAGATATGAGCTCTACGGATACTCTCACAAGACTATCATATCCGGATATCTCAAACTAACTTCGTCGCGTGGGACGTTCAACAAGTATCCTCGTTACACTCGATTCCAGGTGTTGGATTATTCTTCCAATGAAGATCTAATCCCATATGATGTTACTTCAAACAACTCGTTTGGTCGAAATTTATACCTTGTTACACTACCCACACCTCAAACTTGAAGTTTTACTTGCCAATTTGTATTCTCAATTGGAGCATGTCATAACACAGCGCAATGATCGGCCACGAGTACAATTCTGTGACAAATGCCTCCACGATTCAACAAAAGGCGTTTCTTGTATCGAAAGACCGAGTAATTTTGGGGTAAATATCCAACGAGTCCATTTCCGTGGTGCAAGGTACTTGTCGTTTACTCATGCTGTCGAGGCGACAGAGGGAGCAAGGTGAGACCGTCGTGAGTCATTCATCTTGGAATGCGGAAATGGTTTGGACAAGACTTGCAACATAGCGATGGTTGGCGGGAAGTTGAACGTCACGCACGACCAGCAAGTGGAATGTCTTCCATCAAGAATCCTCTATTTGTATGAGGAACACAAACTGTACAAGTCGCAACCTGCGACCCCGCGTCCACAAGCTACACATAAGATACAAGTGATCTCGTGGAGTTCTGACCAACTGCTACAATCGGCCACCCAAAGTGGTGGTGAAATAAAGTGGCAACTTTTCGTATTAGACACATGTTTACATTTGCATGACACCTCGCCAGGCTTGACGAGCTCACCGAATGACGGAGCTGCCGTTTCCGACATAATTCTGTTGGAGAGTTGCTTCGAATTGTCGAAGAGGAAGAAACAGAAGCCAGTCTTAGTTGGCACTTCCATGTATAAATAGCCTACATGATGAAACCAAAATAGAGGTTTGATAACAACAAACTCGAGAGCGCATCATCTCGCATTTGAAAAGGAGGGGTTCAAATTTGAGATTTTTTACGTAAGAAACTCATCCTTTTTCTTGATTGAAGGTATGAATTGAGTGGTTGATACTCAACAACTGGATGGCTTCGAGACAACAACACAATCAAAATTGCATCCATCCTACCCTCTCAGCATGGCAGTTCAACAACATCGAATTAACAAACACGTCACACAAGTCGCTTCCAATGCCTCGCTGGTCGCCCAGCAGACCCACTTACCATGATATCATGAACGGTTGCGGCAACCAAACTTTCCGTCAAGCCCCGAAGTACCTTCCCGAGGCACCCGAAGGCATCGCAGCAGCCGACGAAGAAACGTACAATCATTCGCACGCTCAAGTGATTCTTGGCAACCAAGTATCTGTCCTACTACATCCCCAGTTCCATGCTTTTTATACGTGGGTAGTTTAGGACGGCCAGATCGGATTGTCCATCGCAACCATTGAAGGCCAAGATTGTTTTCTCGAAATTGATATCACCACTATAAAAAATCAAGGTGGTTAATGGCAACGAGAATGGCAAAACGACGAATGCGACGGATGTGAGGATATCAAATCATTAAATTCTTGATGTGATTTTAAATATTTCTAAATTCCACTTTTCTGATTGGAAACGGAGCAAAGCACTTCAAATTCACTCTGACCAGTGAATGTAGTGTTCCCTACGAGGGGGTGATTTATATTTGTCTTTAGAAGTCAAGAGGCCGTTTCGTTCTGGGCAAGTCCACGTCTCGAAACAAATGAATTGGATTCGTAACAATACCACGGCAGCGAAGATATTCTCACTGAGTTTGGTAGTGCAAACATTTCCAAAGAACCAGCACATTTTTTGCCGATTGAAAAGGGTGATGGAATTGCTCAGTATGGATTAAGAACAAATGGCATTGCTCAGTATGGATTAAGAACAAATGGCTATTCAGTCGAAATCGAGGTCGGTACTAAGCTCACTGAAGTGACCACGCAGCCACTCGACCACATGGTCTTGGTTCGCCTTGGTGGCTTCGTCCAGCGCCACTCGAAGTGTCTCCATGTCATCGTTGGACGTGGGTGGCTGGGTCACGACGAACCATTCGAGCATTGGCAGCCATCCAAATTTCGATGCAATGGGCAAACCACGTGTCCACGTCGCCTTCCATTCGTTTTGGAATTGGGCGCGCACCGACTCGGGAACATTCTGGGCGTACACAAGCTGGAGCGCGTCGAGATGGCCACACAAGACGGCGCGCTGGATGCTCCACTTGGTCACGGGCATGTACTCTTCACCTTCGAGAAGCAGCAACGCGACCATCTCGGCACGGCCAAAGTACACGGCCGCGTCCAAGAATTCCCGCCGCCAATGTGATGCGACGTCGTCACCACGTGCCGCCGGGAGATGCGAGAGGACTAATCGCACCATTTCCATGCGGTTGTGTTCGACCAGCGGCGCGATGGCGCCAACCCCGCAGCGTTGCGCCCCCCACAACGTCAACAAAAACCGCAGCATCGCTTCGTGGTTATTTGTGGCAGCGTTCAAAAAGGCACGTGCCGCAGCGTCGGGGCTGCAGGTTGGAGCCAAATATTCGACCAAGGCCAGGTGACCTACGATGGCTGCATACTCGATGGCATCGGTGACGTCGTATCGCTCGGCCAAGCGTTTCGCCATGGCGATGGAGCCACCAAAGCCCAAACTCGACAACAGGAAAAACACAGAGTCGTCGTCGTGAGGCAAGGTGAAATGGCCGAGCAACGCCACCTGCCCCGAGTACACCACCGAGTGCAAGAGCGGACCGTGTAGTGCTGGCACGGATGCGAGCAAACGAGGCAATCGGGCCACGGAGGGCAAGTGGTCAAGCCATGGAGAGACGCGCGCCGCCGTGGCTGTGATCAACGCCAGGCGATCTTGGTCAACATAACTCTGTCGGAGAGTTGATTCAAAGTGTCGAAATGGAAGAAACACAAGCCAGTCTTGATGCCATCCATCTTGGTAGCTTGCGATCAACCGAACGAATTCGTACGACGAAAAGACCTCGCCTGACTGAGGCATCTTTTCGAGTGCAGTCGCCGACGCAAAAATAGAGCCCGTGGTTGTGAATGATGGTCTGTTAAACTGAGATCTCTGCCGACGAATGTTGTTCCACTGGAATTGTCTGCGCGAGCTGGAATCTGTCGAGTTTGAGTATTGTGATGGAAACTTCAGCAGGCCAAGCGCATGTAATCAGGTCGTGAACATGGAAATAGCGACTGTGGGGTTCCAAGTGTTGAAGGCGCGTCGACAATGAGGGTATGCCATCAATGCAAAGCATGTACGTTGGAGAATCGGCAAGCAAAGATGGTCACTTGCAAGTTGGAGCGCAAACGCCAGCTGGAGCACGTCGAGGCGGCCGGCCCAAATTGGAGGGACGAGAGTGGCGCTGAACTCGACTGTCGTGCCCTCGAGACCATGTCGACATGTCCATCGACATGCCCATAGAACACCGCTGCGTCACCACTTTGTTGCGCCAGGATAATTAGCACCATCGCGAACTGGTCGTTCCGCACCATATATGCCATCGATCTGACGTCACTCGATGGCATTGGTGACCTCATGACCACGCTCCGGTTCTGCTATTTCATCGAGTGGCTGGTTCGGATCTCGTGCAAAATCGAAAGAATATGAAATGAAGGATGAGGTGTGGATCAGTTCGTTCTTGGACAGGTAGTGTAACAAGGTATAAATCCCGACCATATCAACTACGAGTTGTTTGAAGTAACATCATTTGGGATTAGAACTTCATAGGAAGAATAATCCCACACCTAATCTCCATATACCGGCGTGTGGCAACGTGGATACTTGTTGAACCTTCCACACGCGGAAACCGTGGTAGTGGTAACCGGATATTTGTTTGTTTATCCGGCGATTTTTCGCGGGAAATGGTGTCGGATTTCGTAGTTCTGTTGATCAGCATTGAGAGGTATGTCGATTTCTGCTTCCATCGCTCGTTTGAAAGTCTCCGTCTCTGACGGCACAACGACGGACTCAAGAAGCCATTGTACAGTCGCCACGCGGCCGCTGGACACAACACATTGTGCCCATGTTATGACGCACCGTACCGGGGGCAGAGGTCGGTAGAAATATATGGAGGGAAAATATATGGCCAATAACAGTATGTCCCCATGCATTTTGAGTCGCATAAAGGTACCCCATAGGTAGTCATACGCCTTTGGGGGGCACCCCTATGTATTGAGCAACCACTTGAATGAAAATGGCCCATGGCGATTTCTCTACGTCTGAAATTTTAGTATACTTTAATCAAGTTATTTTTGAAATACAACAAGGGGTGGACACCCCCATATAGCCCAATTTCGACACCCCATATGTAGGGCTGGTGCTTTGACTCATACCCTTCCTTATGCATGGAATTCGGTAAGGTTGTTCCCCATTCTGTCCCATAACATTTTCCCGACCCGGGGGACAACAATGACGGCGTCGTCAAAAGCCATTGCATGATGGCGATATGTCTTTTCTTGACGGACGCCTGGCAAAGGTAGCGGTCCATGATGACGCGACGTCATGGGCCTGGTTCGCCCACAAAAAAGCCAGAATAGCAGTGCAGCACGGTGCTTGACCTTGAACACTGTAATCCTCCTTCAAATTGTAAAGTCCTGAAATTGGTTTACGCGACGCACAAAATGCGAGCATCACAAGGCGCACTTGAGTGCTGAATTCGTACTTACTGACTTAATTAGTCTGTTAAGTACGGTATAAGTGGGCTTTCTTGCCCATGTCATCCAGCAAGATATTGCCAATTCCAGCCATGTCACCTGTGTCGGCTGTCCTGTGTTCGTCGGAGCTGCTCTCGCTTGTGTGTCGCTACCAATCTGGTTTGTACGAAGATATGATCCCCTTCCGAGCCTTGGATGGCTACCACAAGCACTTCCGGCCACTCACATTTGACCCCGCCGCCATGACCAACCTTCGCGCATGCTTGCGGCCGTGGCTGAGGCAGCATGGCCACACACGTCTCCACTGTCTCTGGTCATCACCGAACGCACGGACGGCGGCGGTGCTGCTCTATGCCATGTACTTTGGTGACTTGGCCCTCGTGCGTGCCTTGGCCCACCACCTTCCTACTTATGGCCAACCCACGCCAAAGAATTTCCCATTGATTGAAGTCGCGGCCAAAGGTGGCTCGCTCCCAGTGTTTGATTACCTCTCTGGTCTGGGGTATCGGCACCCCGTTTTGTACCTATCGGGGAATGAAATCCCGCTGTGGAACTGCCACGACGCCATATCGAGCGCCGAGTTCTATAGCTCCCTACCACCCGAACCCTTGCGCGTGGCTCTGAATGCAGCGATCCAAGACGTCGATGTTGATCAGCTCGAGCTCTTGCTGCCTCAATGCCATGCCTACATGCAGTTGCAGGCCCTGGTGCGTGCGGTGCATTACAGTGCCACACCGTGTGTCCGCGCCTTGCACGCCGCAGGTGTTAGGTTGGAGTGTGTCGACGAGCTCGCGTACCCAGCTCGGATGGGTCAATTTGACATTTTGGAGTTTATGCTTGACCACGACGACACCCATACCCGCGTGGACATGCTCTCGGCGAGCCTGAATGGGGCTGTGGGTAGCCACGATGTTGATTTAGTGCGACAGGTTTTGAATTTGACGGTGGCGGACGAAGCTGTCGTCGAACCAAGGCACTTGACGTTTGCCTTCGACAGCAACTCGGTCGAGATAGTCCAAGTTCTCTGGGAGAGACGACGTTTGAGGCAATGGCGTGACGACGCTGCGTCAACATGGACCAAAGAGTACCCCAAGTGGCTCCGTCGCGCGACCCAACACGGATGGCTTGAGCTGATGCAATGCCTCGTCACAAAAGACGACCAAAACGCGTTCGACTGGACCAAGGTGGCGTATGACGCCGCACGAGCTCGCCAGACACCTATTGTGAAATGGCTAGTCGAGTCTGGGATGGTCTGCCCCGACGTTCCGACCTTGGAACAACTCATGGTGGAAGCCACGGGTCTGTCACAGTCGCATTTGAAGGCGTCGACGATGGACATTTTGAGCTTTGTCAAGAGTCTTCTTCCGCCCACCTATCGTCTGCCCACTTCGTTTGTCGAGGAGGCTGCTACGAACGAGGCACATGTGTTTCAGTTCTTCATGGACCTTTGGTGGCCAACCCAAGACTTGGAGACCAGAGCCAGCGTGGGTGAGGCTTGTTTACTGGCAGCCGCTGCAGCGGTAAAGCAAAAGAACGTTAAGTTGCTCGTGAGTGATTTTCACATTGGCGTCACGTCAGCTGTCGTGGACGCAGCCAAGCAGAGTCGTTCGAGCAAGAACTTGATTGCCCATCTCGAGTCGTGTTGTATCGAGTAGAAAAGTTGAGTGCGCTTCGGGGCCTCGGGGAGATGTAGGTGTCAAAAATGAAGCGAGGTTTCGTCAATTTCAAGTTCATGTTGTTTTTGACGTGGGTGAAATGGCGAAACTCCGCAACGAGTCCCACGTGCTCTCGCATTTCACTATATTCCATGTTCTTGAGTTATCGTGATGCCGCCGCTCGAAAAAATTCTTTTGTCCCGCTCGATGCTCGATATGAAGCCACGGCTCCATATACGATCGATAAGAGTCCGGTCGGAGGCTAAATCACTCGAGCACAGAATGCTCTCATGATGAAGGGTGGTGGTTACCCCAGGTGGAGCTGATTCGAATAAATGTGTCTTCTCTCTGCAGATATAATATCTAGGGGAAAGATGTTGCATGCCACCTTTTGCAAACACATTCCTGTCGAGCTGGTTGGAAAAGGTCAAAAACAATTTCTATCATCTTTGACAATATGATGCTTAACAGCGTCTCGAGTAAGTACTCTTGGCCTTCAAAAGGAATTGTGACTCATTCAGCGGTGCCACATATTTGCGTTGACTTATCTGAATCTTACCTGCACGAAACACCTAAAAGAGAACCTTTTTGAAGGGTACTTAGTGCCAGTGCCACAGCCCCGATTTTCTCAGGCTAAGTAAATTTTTAATGTATAGTCGATTTGATACGAATTTGGAGGTCCGAATAGAATCACGCGAGCAAAACGAGCAACCAATCGCCCCCACTGGTTGAAACTAAATGAGAAGATTTGATTGGTTGAAACTGACCAATCACGTCAGGGGTGAATTTTGCTTGTTCTTTCTGAGGATTTTGGTGACCCGGCGCGATTGTTCGTCGATTCACCAAACCAAGCCAAAATCCAAAATTTCAAGAAGTCCAGAGGACAATAGGACAAAATGTCAGTGCATCCGACATGTAAACGACAAATTCTCAAGCGGCCATTGGTGAAACGACATGAAGTTGAAATATGATTGGACGACAAATAATTGAAGCATAGGATTGGCCATCTTGGACTTTCTTTTGGCTAATACTCCGCATTTGTCGCACGTGGAGATGCTGTCGACAAGTTTGTCGGGGGCGATTCGTGGTCGTCACGTTGACGTCGCCTGTCTGATTTTGGACCGAACGGACAACGCGATTGTCAAGCCAAATCGCGTCGAATTGGCCATCCAAACGATAAACTCGCCTCAGTCGATTCGCCTAGAATAATTCGCTGCGAGAACTATTTCGCAGCAGTTCTTTGCGCTCCGTTTCTCTTGAACATTGTGGCTTGCACGACGAGGACATTCGACAATGGAATGACACAATTGTCACGAACGAGAGTCGTCGCAAGTTGTCCCTGGAACAAAATAACATTTCGACCAAAGGCGCATTGGCTGTAGTCAAAGCGATCAGCCAAAGGACTACGCCAAAGTTGGTTTTGAATCTGCGTTTGAGGTGGAGGGTTGAGATACAACAAGTTTCGAAGCGAGTCTTCCGTTTATATGTTTGAGCAAGTCGCTTGTAATATATATTGATTGATTGCTTCAGCGACCGCTCCGGGCTACAGTTTGATTGCAAGAAATCGATCACTTTTTTTTGTATTGCCCGATCAAATCAAAGAACCCGTGTCAATTGTCCAAGGAGCGGCACATCCTATTTCTCCTTGGTTCCCACTGAAGTGTCGTGAAAATGTATCGTCAATATGTTTCGAGAAGGTAGATTTCTGGCTTTGCTTGGGTGGTGCTCAACGGTCCATCATTTCGGTCAAAGGATTCTTGGCGATGTGTGAACTTTTTCGAATCCATTTATCTGTATTCAAACTGGATGAAAGTTTTGGATCTTGATTTACAGCTGTTACACTCACAAGAGACTGTGGACTGTCAAACAACACCTAACTATCGCTGCCGAAGTCGCTTGTACAGGAGACTGCCTCAAACGACCTACATGCGTTTGAATTATTCTAGAATCTCTGATGACCAGCTGAAAAAGACTCGGACAAGAAGATAAAATCTGAACGCGGCGGCGGTAGATCGGGGGAACCCAAGGCGGGGCAGATCCTTGTTTGGCAACGATTTGATGATGAAGTCGAGGCCGATCTGTCTGATGAACAGGCAGATTCCTCAACTGGAGACATTTCCTATTACTATATCAATGGTAAATCTTTGCACTGCCTTGAATTGCCAATACGCTAGTATTTGTCGCTTGGAGGTGATTTGATGTCTTCAACAAGTAGATTGCTTGCAATCAAGTCCTTGCACTGGCTTTGGCTGGCTGAAAAAGTTATGACGTCAACGCGAAAGTCCTCGACAAGCAAGCATCTGCATCGTCTTGAGTTTCCCCGCTACAGCCGCCACCTCAAGACACGCGCGGCCGACGTTTGTTTGCGTTTCCAAGTCTTCTTCATGGGTCCAGAGGTTCCAGAAAAATTCAAACACATGTGGCTCGTTCGAGGCAGCCTCCAATACGAACGACGTTGGCAGTCGATAGGTGGGCGGGAGGAGGCTGGCCACGTCGTACAAAATGTCCATCGTGGGGCGTTTCAAATGGGCGAAGGACGCGTTCATGGCTATCCGCCACGTACCCTCAAGGGTCGGAACGTCTGGGACCACCATACCCGAGTCAAGCAGCCACTTCACAATACGTGACTGACGGACCTTGACGCTCTCGTACAAAACCGCGTGCCAGTCGATTGGAATTTGGTCACCTTTAGTGATGAGGCACTGCAACAGCGACAAGTGGCCTAACGAGGCTGCACGTTGCACTCTGACAGGATATGCAGCGATCCACGCCGTCGCTGTGTCGGGCCGCCACTGGGTTAGCTTTTGCTCCCAAAGCAGGTCCACCATTGGCACCGAGCAGCGATTGATGGCCAATTCAACATGCATGGGTTCGATGGCCGCTGCATTCCTTACACTTAAAATATGCCGGGCCACATCCACGAGAGTTTTGCTTTCGATCGCGCCTGCCAAGCTAGCCGAAATCATTGCACGACGTGACACAATTGTTCCAGGTGGGTGCGCCAACAAAAATGCCAACACATCCACGCGGCCCATTCGAACAGCGTGTTGGAGTGGCGTCGCACAGACCAACGTTCCACCTGCAGCGTGCAAGACACGGAGGCATTGCATAGCAGCATGGCGAACAGCATGTTCCATGGCATACGAGATCGTGTCCAGCGAACAAAAGGGCAGCAACGCGCCAAGGATGGTTACGTTGTCCAGTCGCATAGTTCGTGCCAGAGGTTTGTGCAAGTCTGCTTGGTCACGGCATTTGCGCACCATGGCCTCAATAATGCTCATATGGCCTCCCTTGACAGCCAAATCCAAAATCGACCATGGGGCATACGGGCACTTGAGGCCTACGAGGAAATGGATGGCGGGGAGGGAGCCACCGAGCGCCGCGATCTTGATTAACGGCAAGTGTTTCATCTTGATACCCAGACGTCTCAGCGTACCAAGCAGCGCTACGTCACCAACGTAAGCGCCGTAGAGAAGTATCGAATCGGCTCTCGCTGTCGACTGACACATGAGTTGGAGGCGGGTGTGGCCATGCAGGACAATCCATGGCCGGACGATGGCGTCAATTTCTACCATGGCACCAATGTCAAAGGACGATGGCCTGAGACGCTTGTGGAAACCCTTCAAGATGCGAAAAAGAAACATGTCTTCGTCGAGTCCATCTTGGTACCGCGTGACGAGAGGAATCAGTTCGTGTGAGAGCAGGACAGCCATGGCCAGCGTGGCCATGTTGGGATCAATTTGCCGACGATACGTTTCAAGAAGACCAACACTCTCGATTGGAACTGGACTTTGTTGCTGGTGGACGAGTATTTTTTTGCTCGTGCCTTACAAAGTTTGGACAAACCAAAGGTTGAGCATACCGTCGTGTTCTTTGAGCTCATTCATGCGAAGCGCACCTTGAGCCAATCGCCCAACTTTGTGAAATCCACGGAATTCGGCATGCCATTGTCAAAGTAGCGACGTTTCGAGCAAAGTTTGACGACGACTACAGGAGGCTTTCAAGTCTTAAGGACCACGAGCACCACAAAGTTCAACATGGCTCCTGTGGCTCAATATCACAGCATGCGGTGCCAAGTTGAACTTGGTATACCTTGCCGATCACTTTGCTGTCGTACGTGCTATCTCGTACCACAGGTGCAGGTCGCGGAGATGTATGGATTTCACTCTGGGAAGACTAGATCGACTGCGACTTGCGGTGCCATGATAAGCAAACTGACGAGTTTGTGTGAGAAAAAAGGTTGAAAGTCCTGGCAGTTTGGTGTTGCTGAACATTCGTGACGTGGCAAATCTGTGGACCCTTAAAATGCTGCACCCTTCACACGTTGTCTGAATTCCTCGTGCTTTGTTGGACAACATCAAAACCCGCTGACAAGAAAATAATACAACGCAGATAAGGCAAATATATATCGAGTGGTCATGGGCTGAAAAGTCGGTTTACTGTTGCTCCATGCCTGCCAGCGACGCAGCACCATTGAAAAGACTGAAGAATGCAAAAAAATACTTTCCGACGCAGAATCTCATGCTTGTCGACCTGACAGCTGAATTGAAAACTTGTCAATCCATACAAAGTGCCAATGAACGATGCACGATCGCTGGTGTTACACACCATGCGTCCTGGCCCAGAATCCAGGTGCTGTTCTGTAGTGATCCATCCGGATAAAGATACGTATATTAGTTGTCGTCTGGTCGTCTGCCATTAAGTCACGCTGACGCACCAGGTTGCGCAACTCATTGGGACTTTTCGAGATCACAGGAAACAACTTCCGTCGAGTGCACGCGTCGAGTGCACGCGTCGAGTGCACGTTTATATGAGATTTACTATACTTCAATGAAACACTTAGTTGTAGATAAGAGGTTCTAACATGTATTCATT
>VJMH01000342.1:0-14242 GCA_009835185.1 Aphanomyces stellatus
GATTCGTCCGTTTCAAAAAGAGCAAAATCACTTTGATGTGTCCGATTTGCCAACTGCAAAATCATTCAACTTGGTTGATCGAGCTCAAGGCCATTTTCCATTTTCCCATCCACTCGACATGTTCAAAGTCACCCAACGCGCTCTCGGCTCCCAAGGCCTCGTCTGCTCTGCTCAAGGCCTTGGCTGCATGGGCATGACTGGCTTCTACGGCAACTTTGATCGCGCCGCCCAAGAAGCCGAGTCGCTCCGGACCATCTCCAAGGCCTTGGAGCTCGGCATCAACATGCTCGACACAGCGTGGATCTACCAGTCCTTTGGCGCGGGTGGCGGCGGCAACTTTACCAACGAAGCGCTCCTCGCCAAAGCCATCAAGCAACACGGCCGCGACAAGTTTGTCATCGCGACCAAGTTTGGCATCGTGCCCGATCCGACGGCCCCGGACGGCCGCCGCACGTCTGGGAAAGAAGCAGACATTCGCTCGCAGCTGGCCGACTCACTCGAGCGATTGGGCACCAACTACATCGACTTGTACTACATGCATCGCATGGACCCATCGACTCCGATCGAGGAGACCATGGCGGTGTTGAAGTCCCTCGTCCAAAACGGCACAATCAAATACATTGGCTTGTCCGAATGCACGCCCGAGGAACTACGTCGGGCGCATGCTGTCCACCCGATCACAGCCATCCAAATGGAGTGGTCGCTCCAATCGCGTGATTTGGAAGACGCGATTGTGCCCACGGCCCGCGAGTTAGGCGTCGGGATCGTAGCCTACTCGCCCATGTGCCGAGGCTTCTTGACCGACATTGACACGTTTGACAAGCTCGACAAGGACGACATTCGACGCAAATTGCCTCGGTATTCCGGTGCCAAGTTGGAAGAAAGTAAGGCCAAGGTCGCTCGTTTCTTCGAGTTGGCGCAAGCCAAGGGCTGCACGCCAGCGCAATTGGCACTGGCGTGGGTGCATGCCCAAGGCCCGGATGTGTTTCCCATCCCTGGCACCAAGTCTTCGTCCCGCATTGTCGAAAACGCGCATGCGTTCGAGATCAAGTTGACCCGAGAAGAGATCCAGGAGATCGCATCGGCAGCCGAGTCGATTGAAGGCGATCGATACCACTACGAAGACACAAGCAGCTCGTTCAACCGTCGCATGTAGATGTAGCCGTCGTCGCTGGCGTGATGATATGAATATATTTCTGTTCAGCACGATGTTTGAGTCACGGAGCAGGTTACGCGGTGGCGTATAACCACTGGGGATTGCATGATACAGTCGAGCTACATTGGCATAATTCACCCGTTCGGATGCTATTTTGCAAGACTCCAAGTCTTTCCAACCCTCCCATCACACACATACACCGTCCTTTCATTGTATTTACGTCGTACATTGGATTACGTTGATTCCAATGGTAGCGGCAGCGTGTGCGGTGCTGCGTCGTACAATTCGTGGCCATACGGGACATCGTACTCGCGAGGGAGCTCGATGGAAAAGGTGCGCCAGAGTTTTACGTCGAGGCCATGCATGGACCGGCGCCATCGCAGTGTGAGAATGCCATTGAGGAACGCCGACATGCGGTCCATGTAGTAGACGTCATGATGGATCCACTTGGCCGTGACAAAGAGGTACCGCGCGCCGGCGTAGAGGAAGCGCGAGTCGACTTGGTTGGTCACGGGCGACGCGCCAAGGAGCCGCGTGAGGCCATAGCACGTGGCGTTGCACCCGAGCACGACCGCGGTGATCGTGATGACGCGCGATGCGTGGCCAATTGAAAGCGTCGCACTCGTGCAGTGCACGTGCCAATCGAGTTGGGTGAGTTGGCACTGTCGATCAATCGTCAGGGCGTGCGTCATGGGCGCGGCGAGGCTGAGCGCGGCCGTGGCTAGCCAAACGAGGGCGCTGTTGAGCGTGGCGTAGTAGATTGTGTACTCGCGCGTCGCCGCCATTGCAATATCGTTGACAATCGCAACGAGCCACGTGATCTCGTTGGCTGCGAGCAATGTCTTGTAGACAGGGTCGTGGACTTCGTGAAACGACGTGACATGGCCGTCAAAGACAAGCTCGAGCGAGCTCGTGGAGAGTAGCGAGAGGGCCGTGAGGCTTCGCACGAGGAGGAGAGGTCGGCCAATCCAGACGATCGCGCCGACACGCTGCAGCTCGAGCAGGTTGAGCACTTCAATGTGGCCACGACTAAGTACGATGTAGAACAAGGCCAGCCCCGCGACGGCGATCATGGCGACGGTGATGTAGGCGACGATGCTTTGCAGGTAAATGGCCAGCGCACCAGGGTGTTCCGACGCGTTGACTGGCATCGCATCGGTCGTAAGGAAATCCGTGACCAAAGCCAGCGTGGCCGAGTCGCCTTGGAACGCGACGACTTCGCGGGACCCCAACGTCCAGTCGACGAGGAAATTCCATGCAAAGTACGTGAACGCAGCTTCGGTCGGGTCCAAGACGTGGCTTTGAAAGAGGACGACGGTCGGCATCGATAGACTTGGCTGGCCAAATTGCACCAACTGGATGTTTAGCTTGCGCACGGCTGCGTTGGCGGGTCCGACCAAGGGGGCCAATGTACCCAAGTCGGAGGCCAAGTATGTTGCAACAAAGGCCACGGTCTCGTTGAGAAAGTGATTGCATTCGGTCACGTGCATGGGGTTTTGCTGGCAAGTGGCTGCCATCGAGGCAGCCGACACGTTGGCAAGCACAACAGATGCAATCATGGATGCGACGGACGGACCCAAGTAAGTCATTGGAGCGGTCGCGCTGCACTGTTTGTCCCAGGACACCAACGTCGTCATGCCTCCGAAAATCGACGATGCAAAGCCACCGGGGCAGAGGGGGCTTCCAGCCACCGACCAAAACGGCGCGTCTGTCCATGCTTTTGGCACAGGTGACAAGGTGCTCGACGTGGCAGGGATTTGGCTGTATGCGACTTGCGCCGACGGGTCGGTGGCGAGCGTGCGCCGCAACGCGAGGTAGACGGCACGGACGGCCGCCGTGGCTTCGATGGGACAGGGAATCACTCGCATGTCGACCGAGCCAAACGGCCCGAGGGTACGCTTCGTCGCGGCCATGACGGCCGTCCAGGGCGACGGGAGCGTGCCGTTGCGTTGCAACACGGTCTCAACGGAGACGTTGCCAAACGCAAACCGAGGACTCGACCGAATCAAACTCAAGCCTGCCACAGCTGAGTCATTGCGACCGAGGGCACTCAGGTCGTTGGCCAAGCCCCAGTACATTGAAAACGTCGTTTGTTGGTCGATCCGATACGACGGCTGGAGCTTTTGCAGCGTAAAGGGAAACACCATCCCATTGGCATTCACGACCGAGTACGAGTTGGTGATGCCAATGCGCTTGAAATTTTGCCACTGCGATTCAAACCGATCGATGGCGTAGTGCTGCCAAAGCACGGTTTCGTCGGCGACGGGAAGGTTGTCTCGTTGGGCGATTTGCGCGAGCCACGCCTGGCCCTCGCGCGACTGTCGCAGGTCATTTGCGACTGCAACGTCAAACGCAGGGCCCCAGCAGGCCGAAAACGCGTCGAACGGGATATTTCGCAGCATCGCGTCGAGAAAGACGGCGCCGTTGGTGGTCATGGCGTGGCACCGCTTCTGGCGGGCAGCTGAATTGGCCATTTCCCATCGCTGGTCAAAGTCCACAAAGCAGTACTGGGTGAAAATCCAAGGCGCGGCACAGGCATTCGTGGCTCGCAGGCCAACAATCGCCGCGCCGACTGAGTTCAACACCGACTGTTGCAGCCACGCGCCATGATTGGACGGAGCAACGACGATGGAGAGTGGACTCGTTGCAGCAGCGCCGTCGCGATTGATCTCGGGTGTGTCCAGCCGCATGGTTGGGACTTGGTTTACGCCGAGCACGAGCTGCATGTTGAGCCAATTCGCGAGAAAGCCATGCGTGCCACTCATGTTGAACGTCGCCCAGTACATGTCGTTGGCCAAGTTGACGCGGGTGAGGTGTAGGTACGTGACGCTGCCCATGATGGAACCAACGACGTAGCCAACCCCGACGACAGTGCCGACGCTTGAGAGCACGTGGTGCAGACGTGCACATGGATGCATTGTGCCAACGCGGGCATGGACGGGCGGCGTCGATTCGATGCTACCGCAATGGGTTGAAAAGTGCTTGACGGTGGTCGACGCCAGAGAGTACTTGTCAATTTGGAGCACCCAGAGCTTGACGTCAAACGTGTACTGGATAGTACCCCACGAAAGTGGCACAAGACCCGAGAGGAGACACGAAACCTTGTCCAAGCACCAGAGGTGGCCTATGCCACCACCGCCCGTCGGGGCCAGAAATACATCGGCCACGCCCAGCGAATGGCGTGGTTCTATGGACGACGACAAGGGCGATGTGCGTCGGCGTCGGTGGTAGAAGCCAGCGAGGACGACACCGACACCCACAGCCAGCACTTGGACAGCGCCAATCGTGCACACCCGGGCAAAGGAGCCCACACGGAGCGTCGCGCTGGCACACGTGACGGTGTCGTACATGTTTTCAGACGAACAACTGCGAGTAAGAGTGGCTGTGGGTTGGACAGGCCAGCCATACTCGAGGCCGACCAACGCTACCCACGCGACGCAGCAGCTCACGGGGCCGTAGACAAGCGTAAATCGATGCATGGCGACGGTGAGAAAGTCCACGAGGACGTAGAGGACCCACGATGCGTCACCGGCCATGACCATCGTATGGAGCCATGGGCGCGGGGAAAATTGGAAGCGCGTGGCTATGGGGTCCGCAACAACAAGCACGAGTTGCGTCGTGCTGAGAACAAGGACCGCCGCGACCCCCCGGAGAAACATGAGGGGTCGGCCAACCCACGTGGTGCTCACGATCGGATTAAAGTACCAAAGGTTGGGGCCGTGCGTGTCGAAGCGATTCAGACCCAGCACGACGACGGCGCCGATCGCGACCACAAAAAACACAACGACTGTGTAGACGACGAGGTAATAGATTCCCCGCGTGACGTTTGGGATCGACGCCGCGCTCGAGATGACTTGGACGGGGCTTTCGGCTTGGGAAAGCAAGACCAGAGTCGACATGTCGCCTTCAAAGGACACGACTTCGCGCGCGCCGCGCACCCAGTCGTACAAAAGCAGCGCGCTGAAAAAGGACCATGGAGAGGTGTCGCCAAAATTGCCAAGCAGGATGGGTTGCGTCAACAAAGACCATGTCGTTGCGTTGGCAGTGCTGGCAAATTGCATGAGGCTGACACTGAGTGGCGCGGTGGCATCAATGGCAGGTTGGAGAAATGGCGCTATGGCCATGCCAATCGCAGCCAAGTCGCCGCGGGTCGTCGTGTCGAGCACGGAGCGCACGATCGATTCGCATGCATGTCGTTCGTTCGCAGCCTCGACGCTGCAAATCGCGGCCGGACGGGCTTCGCCCACGACAAAGCCGGCGAACACAAGGCCAACCTTGTCGCCAGAGATGGTCAACGGGCGTGGGGCGTCGCAAGCGTCGGCAAAGCTAAACGTGTCTTGGACGAAGGGCAGGGGTTGTCCAGCCAGGCACAAGGGATTGCCACCGTAAAAGACCATGTCGTCGTCGTCGAACCAAAAGGAAGGGGGGGTGGGGGTGAATGCAAAGGGCGCTGGCAAGCGGGTCAACGCCGCGGCGACACTAGACTGCGTGGCCAAGGCGTCCAAAAGCAATGCTTGAAACGCTTCGTAGAGCGTGACGAGGGCGGTGGGAGGCACGACGTAAAACAAATCGACCGATAGAAAGGGACCCACGACTGCGCGGAAGACGCTCGATTGGTTGTGGTAGATGCCATCTCGATCCGCCAAGCCAAAGAACTCTTCAAACGCCCACGGAAGCTGCACAAATGAGTTGGTGGCCGAGCGAATGAGGCTGCAATTCTGCTGGGCCATCGCGGCCATGTCATTCGCAAGCAGCCAGTACATGGCGACCGAGGTCCAGAGATGGTTGGTTCGTGGCACGCTCTTTAGGAGGATGCTTTGGCTCACGCCAAGCGCGTTCTCGACTCGCAACGTCTCGGACACACCAATCTGTTGCATGTTTTGCCACTGCAGCTCAAAGCTAGAGATGTTGTACGTGCGCCAGTACGCTACTTCTTGAGTCACGGTTGTGGCACCGTAGGCCGTCGGCGTGGATTCGAGCCATCGTTGGCCATGCGGGACCTGGCTCAGCCATGTGCCAAACGCCACAGCAAAGCCACTGCCAAACGTTTGTATGTACGCCGTCCATACTTGGTTCCGCAGCACCGTTTCTAGGTACAGCGCGCCGTTGGTGCGACGGGTGGCACACCGCGCTTGGCGGGCGGCCGTGTGTGCCATTTCAAACGTGCGGTTGAGATCGACCCAGCAATATTGCGTCGGCAAGTACATGCTCACACGAGCAGACGTGGCTCGCAATCCCACGACGGCGTAGTCGAGGGTCGTCAATTCGTTCAAGACAAGCCGACGCACGTACGACGGGTAGACGTCGGTCGTCGTCGTCGTCGAGGTGTCGTCAACCTCGTACGACTTGTCAACGATCGACGCGCGGGGACCCAAGAGGATGACCTCTCCCGTCGACCGAGTGGTCAGCATGTTGTTGAAGATGTCGACCACGAGCGCCTGGTCTGTCATCGCAGCATAGTCGCTCCACCAGAGGTCGTTGGCAAAGGACGGTTCGAGGATCAAGAGGTACCATACAGAACAGGCAACGGACGCCATGACGTAGATCAAACCGATGACGATGCTGAGGCCGCGGGTGGACGAGGCAGCGACCGCCACGGGGAGAGGGCCACGTGCAGCATCGCGGGGTTGAATGCGCATGCTCAAGGGGCGTGGGGGGAAATCTCGAGATTCAAAATGTAACGCCCCGCGTAACCGACCAAAGCCGTTTCGCACGCTGCATCATCTTCAGCGTCAGTCGCATGGTTGAATGTGAGGCCCTCTTTTCGAGGTATTCTAAGAACCGATACACCGAACAAAGAGGCCTGTCTGTTTCCCCTGTCGACCATGAATGAGAGTGGCGCTTGAGGTTAGTGGACGGGTTGGGCGTTCGTTTCAATGTCGGTTGTTGCGCGATCGTCGTCGTTGTCGTCTGTATCTCACTCTTCCTGCCGCCGACGTAGCTCTTTGTTCTTGCAGCCTCGTTCCATACAGACTGGCGCCACCATGTTTGTCGTGTATTCATTGGTGCGTCCGCGCAATCAACTAAGAATGCCACGTCGCATGTGTCGCCACAAATAAACCATTTCCCCTCATGTCCCATCCCTTGTGAGATTCCCAAGAATCTGCGTCCTCGTCCAATGAAGAGCGGCACTCGCCGCCACGACCATGACTGGTCGATCAAATGATGACATTGGTACATTCTGCCCCCCCCCTGGCCCATCATGTTGTGGGGGAGTGTGCAAGTTGGTGTTTCTTTTGCCCATTTTGCCCCTCTGGCAGCCTCCGTTTTGCATACTCTTGGCCCTTGAATCAAGAGGCTGACGACCACGAATGCATGTGGCGCATCTCCAAGAAACGGATACGGAAATAGAAACCGTTACCCATCCGGTTAGCCCAGTCGTCGTTGCGATGCCCAAAAAGAGAGGCAGTGTGGGATTCCCTGTGTGGATACTCTTTGATGCTTTTCCCTCGATGGTTTGCTCTCGCGGCGGCGGCAACATCTTGGATGCTGGCCTCGGTGCACAGCCACCAACCAACAGACCCGACCACCGACCCACAGTGCTACTCGGTCCCAATCCTCTACATCAAGACCGCCGTGGCGCTCCCAACCCTCGAGTGTGTCCAGGCCCCCTTCCCAGCACCCGACTGCATGAAGGCCACGGTCGCGTCGACGTTGCACGTGCTCAACAAGACAGACTGGAACTGTCTCGGTGACTTGGATCTTGCCGCACCAGGGCTCACGCCCCGCGTGCGCTACCGCGGGGACTCGTCGCTCCGTTTTGTCAAGCACCAGCTGCTCGTAAAGTTTGACACACCTCAGGAATTGCTGACGCTGCCCCCGGACACGAGCTTTGCCTTGCATGGCCCGTACATTGACGGGAGTTTGATGCGCAACCACGTCGCCCATTGGCTCTATCGAAACACGGGCCGGTCGTCTGTCTTCGTCTCTAGCTTGGCGTAACGTTCTTGTAGATACTCGCCGCGGACGCAACACGTGGCAGTCTACATTGCCGAAGGCACGCACAAACCCAAGTACTTTGGCTTGTACTTGCTCCTCGAAACGATTGGCTATGGACCGAACCGCGTCGGGCTCGCGGAAAACAAGGCAACGTGTGCCCCCGACGACCAGTCAGGTGGCTGGGGGTGGCAATTTAACCCGTTGATGTATGGCACGTATTCGCCCAACATTATGCAAGACCAATACCAAGGTGGGGACCCCCACTTGTCAACTCAACTCGACTAGGGCAATTTGGCATGGGCGCGCGACCCATTTTGATGTTTCCCCCGGGCGACACGACATCCCAAGCGATGCGGGATGCATTTGTGGGCGAAAAAGGTTTTCTCCCCCAATATTATCGGTGTGGTCTGTGTCCCCCACCCGCCATTGACATTGCTGTAGCTACCTCTGGCACAATATGACGTCGCCCCTTGGGCTCAAGCAGCACATTGACCTTGGCTCGTTTGCCGATTACCTATTGCACACCGAGTGGAGCTTGAACCAAGATGCATACACGCGGAGTGCGTACTTTTTCAAGGACCGTCATTTGCCGGTCGAGGCTGGGCCTGTGTGGGACTTTAACCTCGCGTTTGGGTTGGGCGCGCGCGCGACGACAGCCGCGTGGATGTTTACGCAACAGCCGGCGTGGATGCGTCTCTTGTGCAACTTTGAGTTTGCAGGGCTCGTGATTGCGCGCGTACGATCTTGTAGACGTCATCATTTATCACGTCACGCATGCTCCATAGTGGAAAACCCTGCGACGTGGCGCGTGGAGCGATGCTTCGGTCGATGCGTTTGTCGACGCTGCCGCCGCGCCGCTCCTGCGCACGCTCGCAAAGTGCCACAATTGGATGACGGACCGCGAATCGTGTGCGAGTGTGAGCGGGGTCAACCATGGCTCGTACCAAGACCAACTGGGGCAACTCAAAGCCAGCATGGCCGCGCGCGCGGCATGGATGGACACGAACGTTGACGCACTCTACCGGCGTTTGGACGGGTCGTTTTGCGGTAGCGTTGGTCTGTCTCTGCTGTCGACGTCGCACGTGTCTGATGCCACACGGCTAGGCACGCTGCCCGAGTTCAACTGCGCGCTCGATGGCCACGATGGTGGCTGTGTGACCAACCCCGCCGCATATTACGCGGCTGTGAACGCGACGCCAGCCATTCGACAACCGTACGCAGGGCCGCCGTGTGCGCCGTCGTCATCCGTCAATCCGAACGACGCGTACAATGTCCCGTCCATTGATCCATGCTGGCTCTCTGTCGGTAGCTACGTCACGGCCGGGTGAGTCTTGGCATTTTTGTGTCAGGATCGTCTCATGCGTGTGTGCAGTTACATTACATTGACGTGCTCGGGCCATGGGCTGTGTCCGCCTGGCCCAAATGCGACATGCCAGTGCGCCAACCAAGCAGTGACCGCCGATTGCTCGTCCACGGTGAGCTTCGCTTCCATGCTGCCACGTCATGCCACGACGGTGATGGTGGTTGCGACCGCCGTGATCGTGACTGGCCTCGCGCTCTTTGTGCGTCGGCGGCGACCGATCGCTCGATATGGCGGCGCGCGCGTCAAATTGACCTATGGGACCGCCTAGCTGGACGAGTGTATGAACGATAGAGAGATGCGTGTGTGTACGACGCGTTTGGCGTCACAGCCGACATCATGCGTAACCGATGGCTTAGTCTGTCTGCACCACGCGACCTTTGACGCATGGTTGTTTCGAACAGCGACTCGAAAAAAACAACGTTTTTGGTCGCGTTTTTTCGAAACATAAGGCGCCCACCGAGTAAAACGTTGTTGAGTTCTGACGGGATTCTTTGGTACACACAGACGTGCCGCTGTCCGCATTGATGTCGTTCCTCGCCGACCCATCCTCGCAGCGGCAGCAGGCATGGCTGCCACTGGAGGAACGTGTCTTCTGCACCTTTCTCGCATGTTCCAAGTGCGGGCAGCTTTTTGGCGACAGCTACATCCGGTACGTTCAAAGTCGTCATCGTCGATCGATCACTCACATTCGATCTTGTGGCATCAGGAACAACAAAGCAAACGGACAAAAGGTAGGCCTCTCTCTCTCGACGTCACGTCTCTGATATATGTGTGAAGGTGCTTCGGTGCGTCCATCGTCGTCGTTGCCGCCAGCCCACCTATCTCTCTCCACTCTCTCTGTAGATGTTTCCCCCATTGCTGCCCGACCCATTCCCCAGCTTCGTCGTGTGGCACACACCTTGAAATGCAAGCGAGCGGCACGTTTTCGCCCAAGGAAGCCGAGTCCTTTGTCTCGTTTTCGCGTTTCGAATGCTGTCACGAAGGCGGGCTCGCCATTGGCCAAGAGGTGCCTTATTCGGTCATCTCGTCCAATGCCAAGAGCCCTGACAACGAAATGGGCGAGTGGACACGCAACGTGCTCAACTCGCGCCATCACTCGGTGTGTGTGTCTCACTATTGTACGCTCAAACGGGCTCCAGGGCGAACCGCCGTTGACGTACTTTATCAACTTGAACGCGATCGGCGACCAGTGGCACTATGGCTGGAAGGGCGGCGCGTCCAAAGTCCTCCGCAACACCAAACACGTCTTCAAGGTTGACTTGCGTCCCCAAAAGAATATTCCGAGACCGTTCCTTGACATGGAAGCACAGGCGTATTTGTTTCAAGCCAAAATGGTTCCCGGCCGTGACACGACGCTGCAAGTCGTAGGTGTCGCGCAGTCGCAGCCATTTACGGTCTCGTCGTTTCGGCGATCGGCGTCGGCCACCGCGGCGGCGGCGTCAACGTCCGTCTCGTCCGTGTCGGTGGGCTCGACGGCGCTGGCGGCGACCGTCTCGAACGACGACATTCCATCCTGTACGTCTGTTCGCCTGCCACATAGATTGAGTTGCGTGTCGTCGGTTTGTAGCCCCCGTCAGCCAATCGTTTGGCAGCTCGGACCTCTCGATTCGATTTGTCCAGTGCACGTGCCCCGACACGTTCAAAGACAGCTACATTCGGTGCGACACTTGTGTGGACGTCATCATCTTTCGCGGACGTCAACATCTCATTTTCGTCTAGATGCAACAAAACGGCTGGCCGCAAGGAACTCCGGTTCGTGTGTGTCTTCGTGTGTAGCCTTATGCCCTCTAGCTGTTTTCCCCATTGCTGTCCGGCCCACAAGAGCCACTCAAACTGCGGCAGCAAAGTCGCGATCGAAATAGCCGGGCCCCTGATTACGGACATCCCCGCGTATGCGTTTGTCGCGTTTGCCCGCGTCGAGTTGGCCACGTCGCCGACGTTTCAAATGGGTCAATTCGTGGCCGAGAACTCGATTACGCCCAATTGCCATGACGGCGACAGCGACTGGGTCCACGGCGTGCTCTTGCCGCCGTCCACGTATCGTCCGGTGTGATTGCGTCCTCATGATTGTGTCCACTGAGTATCATGTAGACTGCCTTGACGTTTCAGTTCAACGAACTCACGAAACAAGGCTGGCCGTACAATTGGAAAGGCAACGCGAGCAAGGAAAGCCGTACCAAGATGCACGTGTGGAAGGTACGTGGCACCGTGGACGACAAGGGTGCTAATGATGGCCTGGGTAGGGATACATGTTACAACGACAGGAACACCACACGGATCCGAGCAAACCCAACTTGCGTGTGGTCGGGATGCTTCAGTCGTCGCCGTTCAGCATCCTGTCTTACCGCCGCAACAACGACGGACCGACATCGTCCCGCGGCGGCCACGTTCGCATGGAAATCGAGCCCAAGCAAGTGTTTGAGGAGCCGGATGGAGAATCGTCGAGCAGCGGCAGCTCCGACCAACAAGAGCACCACCCACACCACCATCACCTCCCGGCACTGCGGCCGCTCTCGCTTGGTCTCCAGCAGCAGCGGAGTACGCCATTTAGTTTGCAGGACATCCTCGCCCCGGACAAATCGCCTTCGCGAAAGCGTCCACTCGACGGAGAATAACAAGAGATGTTTCATGGGAAGCTGTCCCTTGATGACGCGATCAAGGCGGCGCGCCGAGGAAGGAATGCGCGATCTTTGGTGTCGCCGAAACATCTTCCCTTTCTCTTGTCTGTGTTTTGATTGGGTGGCCCTGGGCCAATCAAAAGGACTGCGAGGGTCGACAAAAGACCCATAAAACGCATTTTAAAGCCACGAGTTAAAGGTGCGAACCAGCAAGGACAATATCCCCTAACCCAGCCCAAAAAACTCAACTAAGCGCTCCACAACGAGCACGCGGTAATGGAAATCACTCTTGTACTGCAGTTGTGTACTGCATGCCGTTGGTGTGTCTGTTTCACTTGTGTACTTGTAATTTCGAAACACTTCTTAGTAGTACAGCAATTTTAAGCAAGTCGTTGCGTTTTACTGCGCTGCACGTCATTTTGGTTTTTTAACCTTCCGACGAATTCCGCCAAATCACGTCTGATTTGGATAAATAGAATGAAACCAACCAAATCCATACAAAAATTAGTATGTTCCTGCATCGCCCACATTAAATGAGTATGAGATCCTTCTTCTCGCCGTCGTTTGATTGCTCGGCACAATGAAGGACACAACTTTACTACGGATAATGTATCCGGACTTGATAGTGTACCGTCAATGTACACTATTTGTATGTTGTACCCCTTGTCGCCTATTCATAATATTAAATAATGAACCAGCAGTGAATGTACATTGTCCGTTGTACGTACGCGTGCCCCGCCACACATTGCACTCTGTGTCGCGATTCATCTGGAACTCCTCGAGTGGGCATCGCATCAGACCCCCATTTACCAAACCTCGTTACGAAGATGACATCTGCCGTCAGTTCCATCGAGTCAATACCCGTCGCTCCCACAAAGACGGCGTCATCTACAACACCCCAAGTCTCAGTGGTGGCTGCGCACCCCAACGCTGTCAAATCGGACCTCGCTGTGCATGCCTTCACGTTGACTCCTGAAGCTGGCAATGCGTCCTACTTGGACAAGTCGTTGCCGTTTGTGTCTGTCTTTGAAGAGCAGTATGGCCCCGAAGTGTGTTCGTCCCTCGACTCCAAGTACTACACGATCACCGAAGCCGGCCAGGCCGGCGTCGAAGCCGCGACGGATTCGCTGCACACTCTCTTTGTCCAAGCCACGGCGCATGTATTGGCGCACGAAGCAGAGCTCGCTTCGTATTTCCACATTCCCGCGGCGCTTTGGCCGCGTATCCAGTATTCGTGGACGCACCAGTACGTCAACCTGCCATATTTGTGGCATCTGATTTCTCACGTCTAGCCAAGACGACACGATCTCGGGTCGACTGGACTTTGCCTTGACTGACGCTGGCATCAAAGTGTACGAGTACAATGCCGACTCGGCCTCGTGTCTCATGGAGTGCGGGTACACGCAAGACGCCTGGTCAACCGGCGCGGGCCTTGGCTCCATCGGTCGCAGCAACAGCGCAACTCTCTTTGATCAACTTGTGGCAGCGTGGAAGTCCAAGAATGTACAAGGCACGCTCCATCTGCTCTGTGACGACGACCCGGAAGAGCGATATCATTCCATGTACATGCAGGCGGCCGCCGAAGCCGCGGGTATTCCGTGTGTGTTGGTCGTTGGGGTCGACGAGCTGACGTTTGATGTGGACGGAGTGACCATTTTGGATGGCCAGAAACGGCCCATTCGCAACGTGTGGAAGACGTGGGCGTGGCAGACTGTGATTAGCCAGTACGAAGCCCGCGAAGCCAATGCGAGTGCATCGTCTGCCGTCCAAGTCATGGATGTAATGTTGAATACCTCGGTCCGCGTCTTTGAACCACTCTGGACGGTCCTCCCGAGCTCCAAGGCCATTTTGCCCATCTTGAACCAACTCGCACCCGACAACCCGTACTTGCTCCGGTCGTCGTTTGACGTCCAAGACATTTCGACCTTTAAAAGTGGCTACGTGGCCAAGCCTGTCATGGGCCGCACGGGGGCCAACGTGAGCATCTACAACGAAGGCGGCGACTTGATCAGTGCGACGGCGGGCAAGTGGCTGAACGACACGATCGTGTACCAAGAGATTGCGTTGTTGCCCAAGTACGAAGACGGCGGCCACGTTCAAGTGAACGCGTGGGCGATCGACGGCAAGTACGGCGGCACGGTCCTGCGCGTGGACGAATCCAACATC
>VJMH01000343.1:0-14424 GCA_009835185.1 Aphanomyces stellatus
GTACTCCAACAACAAGAACACCGTTGACCCATTGCCTCGGTCGATTCCCCGAATTGGACTTTGCCACGGGGGGGTGGAACCAAGGTGTAGGATGGTGTAGTTGATGGCCGTAGCAGCCCCCACCCGAAGGCAGGTTTAAGACGAAGATCCGTGTTGATGGCAAATTGAAAAATGACGACTTGATGTGTCTTGACGCTGTTGACTTAAAAAGCCCTGTCCAAGTTGAACTGCCAATAGGATATTTCATAGTTGAACTGCCAATAGGATTAACAATACAACCAATCAAAGCATTGTCCTGTCAAAGTTGAACTGCCAATTTCAACCAATCAAAGCATTGTCGGTTCTCTTTGTCACGTTTGGCAATTAAGGAAAACGTAAATATGTAGACCAGTTTCCGAGTCGTCGTGAAAAATCAATGTGTTTGACGCCCTGGCAACTCCGTTCACGACATTCATCGTTACTCCAGTAAAAAAACAAGGTGTACTCCAGAGTAGCTTATTCGTGTATCACTATTGTAGTATGAAGTACTACAGTACTCTCTATCTGATCACAACACTTCTCTCAACAACCTCTCATCCGGGTCCTGCGCACATGATTTATCCTCCATGCACGATCCTGCACAGTAGCTGCGTCGCAGGTGCCGTCGTCGAGTGGATAAATTGGCACTTCAGAGTGCTTGGTGCGCGGCGAATTCAAACAATCGACCGCCGGGTTCGATCCATTCGTCTTCGATCGTGTTGTTGACGGTGCGTTGATTTAACGATACTAATCAAGTCGGTACATGCTTGCTTATGATAAGAACTTTCTGAACGTAGAACCAAGAATACGCGGCCGTTCTCAAAAACCTCGCCCACACAACGCTGGTGCACCTTGTATTACTCCAAATCCAATTCGATCGAAACCTGGCAGACGGGGCACACCTTGTTGATGCGCAACCACGGGTCGATGCAATCCGAGTGATACGTGTGGAAGCACGGGAGCGTGCGGATTTCGTCGCCGGCGTCAAAATTGTACCGGCAGACCAGACACTCCTGCTCCTTCCCTTCCTTCTCGTACACTCGCGTGGGCAACTGCGCAATCACGCGCATGGATGCTCCTCGCCTAGAATTCACAGTCAGAGGCAGCTCCAAGATACGACTGTACGTGTTCAGTTCCGCCTGTTGCAGCTGATTGGCCAGCATCACGAGTCCCAACTCGCCTACGTCGTGTCATTGGCCAACATCGTCGACCGTTGTACCATGCTGTGCGACCAAGTTTTCAATGTCGGTTGGAGTCGTGCCAATGTGAATCTGCGTCGCGAGGCGCGAGAGGTCGTCGTCAAACTGACGCTGGAGCCAGAGGCCGTACTGCTCCTCGAACGAATCCGAGTTCGACGGGTCGTACTGCGGCATTTGGGCCAGCAACGTCGCGGCGCCCACCTCCGTGAGCTTGGCCACCACAGGTGCCGGCAGCGTGTAGCCAAACAATTGGTTGGTCGTGAGCACGCGCAGCTGGCCGTCGCCACATTGGACGTGAAACTGCAAATAGACCACGCGGGTGCGCTGGCACACGTCTACTTGCTTGAGGTGCACGTCGCCCACAGACGAAAAGACAATCGTGTCAGGGACCGTGAAGCTTGCCAAGATAAGCGCTTCTTCGGGGACCATTTGGCGCTACCAGATGGATGTGAGCTAGTAGTACAGCAATGCCAACAAAATGTACGCGCGCGCGGGCTATGTTGAGCACGACATTGCGTGCGACGGGGGCGGTGTGTTCCACGGGCGCAGTGGATTCCGCAACGTCGTCGGCGGCAAAAGCCTCGGCTTGCGTGCCAAAGACAACCTAATCACACGTCACAGCAGCCACAGAACATCGTCATATACTTGAATGGCAAAGTCCACATGGGGTGTAAACAAATTTGAGACGCAGTCCAAATCCCCGTCCTTCATGCGCAACGTCACCTGCCATAGAAAGTGCATGAGCGATCAAGAGCGACAAACTTTGGAGGTCAACAATACCTCGCCCGTCTCAGTACCGCGAAGTTCTTCCAACAGCAAGCTGCAATTGAGACGACATTCGACGACGATTTGGCCACGGCTATTCACGGGTACGTGGTACATGTGCAAATGTAGGTCGCCCGTATTGACCGTGCGCCCAACCTACGTCGAGCAAAGTAATTATCACTGAGATTGTTCCCATGGTCGCCAAATGGACCTTGAACGAATGCGGTCCGTCGGCTGGCTGAATGCTACGTATACCCAGTACCATGCTGGAATAAACCACGTGGCTACGACAGTCGTAATAATTCCCAATCGAGTCGACATTAAATACCCGTGTTCGTCTTGGAGGACGAAATAGGGGCGGTACGCATTGTCTGGCAAATACCGATTCTACAGGCCGTGATGACATCAAATGAAAAAGATAGGAAACGGACAGTCGCATTGGGCGCTTGGAGCAGTGTGAGTTTATGAATGTACATTGGCTGGAGCGCTGGCAAGACCGCGGCGCCGCTGAGCGATTCGCTTCGATTGTCCGATCCAATCTATTCAGACGTCGCATGAGATTTCAAGAGAGGGAGAAGTGCTCGAGACCGAAGCCATGAGCTGTTTGTCGCGGAGTGTAAGCAAGACTGAAAAATCGGCCAAAAAACGCATTTGCGGTCGGGGGAGCCCAGGCAGGTACGACATGTTCCGGCTGTCCGTCTCGGCAAACGTCTTGGAGAGGCGGACCGCCAGCGACTCGGACGCATCGACGTGCTCTGCGTACCACTGCAGGATGCGCTCGCCATATGGAACCAAGTCCGTGTGGAAAGGCGCGCGGTACATGGCGCAGCAGGCGAGGAAGAGAATCATTTGTTCGTTGTTGGGCGCGAGAATGATCGCCACATGGTCTTCGTCGAGGGCAAGCCACGACGAGACGGTCGACGTCGCGACAAACATAGCGTGCATCGACGGGACGACCCCTCGCTTGAACGGAAGCGACGTGACGCGGCCGCCTAGATGACATGAGAACTACAAAGACAAGACGTACGCGACCTGCAAACGTGTCTTGGACGAGGGGCTTTTGGTGCGTTTTCACAATCGCGTCAAAGAGCCCGCAGTCCATGACACACGCCTTCTCGGCAAATCGAGTCGCGATCGCGTGGTCCAATCCCGAGATGGCTTGTTGGGCATCGCTCCACGTGTTTGCCGATGTTTTCGGACCAAAGAGCTTCTGGATCGTGCTCATAAACTGCGGCGCGAGCACGGCCATGCGCGGGGACAAGTGTAGCAACGGCTCATCGTTGGCCTTGCTAAAGAACGTGTTTTGAATCGACTCTTTGAGAGAACGGGGCCACGACGCTGGAGGTGTTGTTTGAGGCACGACGACGCTGTCATTGTTCAGCGACGGATGCAACGGGTGCGGCGAGAGCAAGGCCGAATCCGCGGGGTGCTGTCCTGTGATGAGAAGCTTCACGCGTGGATCTTCTGCGACGCGCTCCAAGTTGATGCGGCGGATGAAGGAAGCGCCACGTTCCGTCCATCTAGGTTGTGGGTAAGACACGGCTGTCGTGACGGAGACGGCGCTGTGGCTGCTTCTTGATGGATCGGTCATCCGCTGCCCGTGCGAGAAAAAGATTACCCGTCTTGGCCGATGGAAAGTTTCAGATTTCGAGAGAGGATAAAATTTATTGTATTTTTATGCGCGTACAGGGGTTGTGCAGTCTATTTGCAAAAATAATACAGCGTATTTATATTCCGTCCAACCACCCTGGATTCCCTGCACGCTGATTGGGCAAGCGGCGTTCGATATTGACAGTGTATTCCTTCGCAGCGCGTGAGTTCCGACCACGCATTGGTGCCCGCGCGCGTTTGGGGAATACCTGGCACCGCCGATCTCGCAATCGCGAAGCATTCTCCTCCACTGTCTTCTTGCCTTGGGTAGTAACCAACATGCAGCAGTGGGAGAAGGCATCTCCTTTCGTCTACCGAACGATACCAACGAAAAATGGGAGCGTACGCAAGCACAAATTTGCCGAGACAGGAGGGACCTGCTGTCTGTTCGCGCGCCATCGCATGCAAACGTTGCATTCACCAACACGACCCCCGTACTCTGAGGGCCTCAAACCTCGTGCATCCATTCGAGTTTCATCCGTGAAGTTTGCAGGGAGCCTCCATCGTTGTCGCCATCTCCTGCAATGCTGCTCGATTCGAGGAAACATCATTGACTCGTCATGCGCTGGGAAGGTTTCCCACCATTGAGGCTTTGTGATGTCCCTCGTTCCAGTCGTTTTACCTTTCCCGCCCACGAAACCGACGCCGCCCAGTCGGTGTATTTCTGGCAGCCCAACCCCCTCGCCGTTTCAAGTGGCCGTTTCATTTTTCAAATCGAGTTCTCATTGGTCAAAATTAGACCAATCGACGACGTTAATTGGTCAAGCAAGGCATTTGGGTCAGACCACACGTCCACGGATGGGCTGTGGCCGCGACGGGGGAGCTCCTGCGTCGTTCCCCGTGCGAGTGAGTCGGTGGCGGTGCCCGCGCTCGTAGCGGTGTCCTGGAGGTGTCTGGATTTGAACTGTGTTCAAAACAGTGATCGAAACTCAGAAATGAGGTTTGCACGAGTGTTTAAAACACAGTTTAAAACAAAAGGCGCGAAACGACACCGAGAAGGGTCGCGTGCATCCGTTACGTTTTCCATTTTTCGTTTCGCCCGTGATATTCAAAGAGGCGCTTCGATGCTAAGCCACGCCACCGCGCGCCGGGCCTCGGCGCCATCGGCCCTTGCGAGTAGCAAAGTTGAGGAGATCCGCAAAGAGACGTCACCGGAAGAACCTCACCACGAAGGGGCGGCGATTGTTGAAGTGGACGAGAAGAAGAACCAAGTCGACGACAAGAAGAATCAAGATGATGTGGATCAACCCAACAACCAAGAGGACGATGAAGAGCAATGTCGCACAGGGGAGGACATCGCACTTGAAGACGTCCACCTCGACTTAGCTTTTGATGCGACTTCGTTCGTCCCACCTCCTGCCCTTGCAACTTCCTGGATCGTTTCGTGGGACAAACGCGCTATTTGGCACCAAACGCTTGCCGATGGGTGTCCTCACAAACCACCATCAACGCCAACTTCGACTGTTTTTCACGATAAGGTGGCACTTGCGACGCAAAGCCGTGCACTCCTGCTGGCAGGTCGCCAGATCCGGACTCGTGCTCATAATCAACACGTGTTGCACACCCGCTTGCGCCGCGAAGATGCGTCTGGAGTTCTCACCAAAGCCAAGACTGCACAGCTTGATGAAAAACTCAATCAAGCTGCGACACGTCGTGAGCGCTGGTATCTCCGTGGTCCACCGCTTCCACCTCCTCCTGGATATGACTTTCCCGTGGATGTCCCCTCCGAGAGCACTCTGTGGGAAACGTCGCAACGTCGAATCGCTCAGGCGCAATCTACGCGGCAACAAATATTGGGTGAACGGAGTGGACGTGCTGGGTTTACAGTCGAGCGTGCGAAGGCTGTCGCCGCGGATGTTGCAGAGCTGCACGAACAATATGAGGTACACGAGAAAATATGTGGCGAAATTCACCAGTATTTTGTAGGCATTGGCAACGCAGGACCTTGAAGATCGACTCACGCGTGCTGAGGTGCGGCGTCTAATTCATTTGGACAAGCGCCGCCTTATCGCTGGACGGCATGGCAACTACGTCAAATCTGTGTACCTCACGAATCGATACATGGAGCGTCGGGAAGCTGAGCGATTGGACATGGCAATGGATGCCGCAATCGCGCGCCGCGATGCTCATATCGAAAGCATCCAAAGTCGTGCTCGGTAAAAATGACTAAAGTTTCTTACTCGAAATTCTTATTTCCCCCCTAGGCGGCACAACCTCAGCGCGCAATTTCGTGCGAGCTGTGCCTTTCGGTTGTTTGACGCTCAGTGGCTCAACAAGGCACTTCGTGGGGCGTCAGCGCAACAGGCTGCGGACGTCCGGCGCGATCACTTTCTCCAAACACGTGTTGCCGCGTTGCAAGACGCCGCCTTGCGTCGGCACAACGTGGCTCGAGCACGAAACCGCGCGACGATTGAAAGATCTCATGCAATTGGATCTGCCTTGTCGGAGCGTCAACGCTCAGCGTCCGAACGCCGTCAAGCCCAATTGGAGTGGACGCGGGATGTGATTGCTGCTCGAAGAGATTATATCCGAGCGCGGAAAATTAATGAGGCGCACCAAACCAAGCGGCTCGCGAAACGCTATTTTCTCGATAAGGTTGAGCAAGCTACGAAACGTCGCGAGGCTATTGTTGAACGTCGACGTGCGTCGGCGGCAACGAGAAATTGGTACGCCAAGGTTCTCGCGCATCGACAAGTTGAGGCACGTGCCGAAGCGAGCGCTGTGGCAGCACTTCAAATCGAAGAAAAACTCGAGGCTGCTGCGTACCGCCGTCAAGAAAACCAACGGCCACTCTTCTCAGAGTTGGTGTCTTTGCGCCTCAAACGGGTGGGCCACGTTCTGAACTCTCACCATCAACTCTTGGCCCGCCTGAGCTCGCGGAAAGAAGCCCTTGCGTCGATTCGACTAGCTGAAATGGATCACGAACGTGCGCAATCGTGGCATGCCAAGTGGCTGCACACTCAACAAGTCAAGGAGCGACGTGACCACGACCTCGTGTTCCGACAACAGTGTGTGGCATCGCATGCTTTTGCACGCTTGAGGTACAATATGCATATCCTCCTTGCTTAATCAAGTTTGAATTCAGATCTGCGGAAATCCGACGTGCGTTGGCGCAGGATGCCATCCGCATGAACGTTGAGGAAGACCGCGCGCGTGGCGAAGCAGCTCGACTCCGCCTGCATATTGTTGCCGAAGAGACAAAAGCATTCTTGGAATTTCGTCTCGTGAGGGCCGAGGAGAAGCGTGCTGCTCGTCGTGCTGAAAAGGTGTCGGCTGCAATTTGGTTCAAGACTCAAGGACAGCTTGCGCGCAACCGCCAGTTGTTGCGCCGGGAGAAACTCCGCGTCAGCAGCCTACAGGCAGTGGCGGAGGCTTCGCTACGCCGTTCGATTGGTCTGACGGTTCGTGCGCGGAAGTACTTTGTCGAGCGTGCAGTGGTTGCAACACGCCAAGTATACGAACTGCACCTTTTCTTCTCAAATGAGTGTGTAGAATTGCATGAAGTTGGTGCTCTCCGAGAGGGACGCTGCACGAGACACCAAACAAAAACAAGCAGATGCCCGTCGCAGTGAGATTCTGACTGCAAAGCAGCAGTCGGCGCGTCGTACAATTGACCGTGTGATGCTGACTCGATTGGAACGACAGTCCACCGCCGTCGTTGATGCGGCGATCCAGACGGCAATGCAAGCGACTGTGGCCTTGCAAGCCGAAGCTCGCCGCGTTGAAGCGCTGCAAGCGAGACAACGTGGTGCGCGGGAGCGATCACAGAACGCCAAGAAGATCGCGCGGTCGCAGAAGGCCAAATGGCGGTTAGAAACAAACTCAAAGCTGGAAGAAAGCCAGTTGCGCGTTGAAGAAACGACCCAGCGGCGGGAGGCCCTTCTGGCGGCGAGGAAATTAGGCAAGAGCACGATCGAACGTTTGCAGCCCTACGCAGGGCTGCGGGTCGTGGGCAAGGCCGTGACGCTGTGGCCAAATGTGGCGGCATGAAGCAGCGTGTATATTAGTCTCTGCATACTCTGCATTCTCGAAGGATTAGCTTTTGTGTGTAAATCTCAATGCATTCCCATCTGATATGATAAAGTTGCATTTTGCCAAGCCGGCCTCATATCCCACGACAATGTTCATGCAGTGCATCATTGGACTTTAGAGGCATTTCTGAACAGTGTATATTCAATTCATTGTCCGGTGGAATTCCATCGAGCATTGTCACATCGACGTCGATTATTGTTTGGGGGCAAAGTTGAGAGAGATGCTGTTGACGCAGTGGCGTTCGTCCGTGGGGTTCTTGAAACCTTCGCCCTTGAAGACATGACCCATGTGTCCGTCGCAGTTGGCGCACACGATTTCCGTGCGCGAGCCATCGGGGTCGGGGATCGCCTTGATGGCACCAGGAATCGCGTCGAAGAACGCCGGCCAGCCGCACCCAGAGTCGAACTTGGTCGATGACGTGTACAACGGAGCGTCGCAGCCCGCGCACGTGTACACGCCCTCTTCCTTGTGCTTGTTGTAAGCGCCAGTGCCGGCGCGCTCTGTTCCCTTCTCACGAAGGACGCGGAATTGCTCGGGGCTGAGTTTCGCTCGCCAGTCGCCTTCGCTCAAGTTGACCGCCATGCTGCTTCTTTGTCGGCGAATTCAGATTTGCCATGTGAGCCTTGGATTTCTTTCTGGCTCGACCAAAGACCTCGCCTATGATTGGCTATTTTACTCTATTCAAAAGCGTATGAAGGAGTGTATGTATTTTTCATGTCATGAGAGTTTAAATAGTGTCTCTATATGACGAACCAATCATATCGCTTGGTTGCATTACCATTCATCAAAACGCGCGATCCCAATGATGTTGATGTTGCGCCCCACACGGCGCGCGATGCGTCCTTTCGCGCATGTTGCATGGAGCAATGCCTTCTCCACCAAGGAAGGCGAGGCCAAGAAGCGAAAGGTGAAGGTCGGCCTCGTGACGGGATACACGGGTACGGGATACCACGGAGTCCAGATCCAAGAAAACGGCGACGTTCCGACAATCGAATACGATGTCCGCGAAGCGTTGTTCAAAGCGGGGTGCATTCTCGAGTCCAACTACGCCGATATGTCCAAGATTGGCTGGTCTAGAAGCAGCCGCACCGACAAGGGTGTCCATGCCACCGCCATCGTCGTACGTCCTTCACAGCCATGCTCCATCCTCATTCCTGCTAGTTGTCGGCCAAGCTCCTCGTGCACGAAGACAGGATCGACCCCGTCACGGGTCGCATCGCGCACCTTGTCGACGAAGTGAACGCGCATCTCCCGGATGCGGTGCGCGTCTTCTCGGCAACCAAGGTCCACCAGTCGTTCCGCGCGCGGGAAGAATGCATCTTGCGTGAGTACGAGTACTTTCTCCCCGTCGAGTTTCTCGACCAAGTGTGTACCAACGTCCCCGTGGACGCTGCTGTCCAAACGGTGCTCGACACGCTCCCGCTCTTTGAAGGAATTCACGACTTTCACAATTTCACCAAGCAACGGCGGTACTTTTACAAACTGCAAGAGCTCAAGGAGCAGCGCCGCGGCACGACCCGCGCCGGAAGTGACGACGACGATAACGAAGTGCTTATCAATGACGATGAGGTCGTCTCCCGAGACATTTCCATCGCCGATGGCACGCGCAAGCCACTCCAGCGCCACCGACGGACCATCTACTCATGTCGCGGCACACTCGTACCCGACCTCCACGGCCGCGCCTACATTCGCATCCGCCTCACTGGTGCATCATTCCTCCTCAACCAAATCCGTTGCATGGTCGGGGCCGTCATTGGCGTCGCATCGGGTGCTATGGACGTGGATTTCCTGCACGCCGCGTTGGGTCTGTCATTCTCCATGTTGGATGTCGTTGAGAGTTGTCGTAGATACCAATCACATAGTGCGCGTGCCGACGGCGCCGGCCGAAGGCCTTGTCCTCTCGGGCTGCTCGTTCGGTGCCAAGCAGCATCTCATCTCGCTCGTCCAGGACTACAACACCCCCAAAAATCTCGTCGTGAGCAAAAACCCCAACCAGGCGCCGCACCGCGTGCTCCTCAGCCGCGACGAGCTCGCCCAAGTCCATGCCTTTCGCGACGAGGTACTTATTTGATTGGCAATCCTTGAGACCATTTGGTGGCAGGTGATCTACAAAGAAGTGGACCGGTCGTGGCGCGAGAGCGAAAACGTTGCCAAGTGGCCCGAGTCGTTCGCATCGTGGATGGAATCGCTCGAGACGCTGGACCGTACCTCGATCGCGAATTTGTTGGCAGCTGTCCGAACGAACGAACGCGAAAAGGCCGAGTATGGCGCGCGCGTGGTCAAAGAAGCCAGGGAAACAAGAGACCACGTCCGTCTCCTCCCCCGCGCATTTGCAACGGCCGTGTCCATCCACTACGACCTCCCGCCAGGCAATTTTGTAGCCGATGTTGTCACGGGCTTGAAAAAGGTAGCCAACATATGGACCAGTGCAATCTTGATGAAACGTGCAGGTCATTTTGAAAGGGCAGGTCCCAGCCGACGCGACGCAGGACGACCTTTTTGCCGCCATTGACGCGATTGGATTGGACAAGCTTGCCAAGTCTGGACGCATGTGACCTTGCAGGAGAGAACAAATCGCAGCGTCGAATTACTTTTAGAATGGGAGTTCCAGCAACAGAATTGGTCCTTTGGAGGACAATGTACTCTTTTTCGACACTGGGGGTTCGTTTCTTTGTAAAACCAAACGTAGATGAGGCATTGACAGACTGACTATGCGCTAAAGAACGAATGTCTTCGTTGAGGGAGAACTGAATCTCAGGTTTATTGCGAGTTGATGACAATTACACCCCATCGAGGACGCTTCTTTTTGCCCTTTTTCACCTGCAATGTGCCAATAGATATCTATGTCATGGAAGGGCTGTCAGCGCACAGTCAAGTGTTTGTATTAGTCACCATACATGAATCAAATCAAAAGATTCATTACAAAGGCACCTCTCGTATTGGTCCAAGAAGTGATCGTTAACATGCGTGACTATCTGTCGGTGTTGGCGTGGGTGGGCTACCGAACCAATCCCTTCGAGAGCTTCGGAATATCCGCCCTGTCAATTGGGTCTTTCTTGTACGTGACAAAGTTTAAGAACGAGCACGCTGCGTCCCACAGTGAAAATACCATTCGAAACGAGGAAGACCAAGTAGGTAAAACGTCAGGTCGAAGGCACGATGGTGATGATCACAAGAGGAAACCAAGACGCAGCAATCGGAGCTATTCCCCACCACGGCAGTCAAGTCGACGGTCACGGTCGCTGGAACGACATGTTCGAGACCGTTCAGACCAGGATCACCGTCCCCGTGAACGAACACCATCGAGGTGATCGTTCTCGCAAGCGTTCGCGCTCCAGAAGCTGTGATCGCATTCCATCATCCCGTCGAACTGATCAAGGTCGAGTGTATAGTCCAGTTTCGAACCCCGTGCGATGGGACTCCAACCAACTCGTGTCGTGGATGACTTCGTTCGAGAGAGGGCGATACTCGCCCCTTGTGGATACGATGAAGGACCACACGGGGCGACAGGTGTTGAATTTGACCGATTCCGAGTGGAGCCATATTGAACCCACCCATCTTTCCAGCAGTTTGAGAATGAAATTGCTTGACTTGCACTATCGTCGGAGGCGAAAATTCCACCCCTTTGGACACGAATTACCAGAGGCACGATGATTCTCATAAACACAAGGAGCAATGCCAAAGCCATGGTGAAACAAATGACACGTGGCCAAAACCATTTTGTAATTGAAATGCTTGGCTGAATTCAAATCGAAAGATGGCGCGCCGTATTGTTGTTGTTGGAAATTCTGGCATTGGTAAATGGTATATGCAGCTTGTAATTCTCTTGTGGTCGGCGCGTCTAGAGCGACGTCCTGACGCCGGAGTTTTCAACGAATTCTTCGATGGTATTGATGTGATTGTCCGTTTGGAACGAGATAATCATACCGATTTATTCTTCAAGACGGATAGACTCCATTACCGAATCGAACACATGGATCGACTACCTCCCTTGGCTTCATTGAATTCCAAGTCAACCTTGCTCCTCTACGAACCGTGCGTGTCGAGTAAGGAAGTTCATGACTGTGGTATTTCTCTTAGCCACGTGTGGGCAACAGTCCCGCCGTTTCCAGCGCGGTTCAAGGAATTCACGAAATATGATTGTGGCGTGAAATATATGGATTGTGCAACGGAAGAGGAACTCATGTTTTGCAAAATATTGGACTTCATAGCAACTCTCCATTGAAGGAACTATACAAGCCTATGTCTGTCCTCCAACGAATTCGAACACTTGGCCCATTTCAGCGGGTGGTGTTGCCCCACAACTATTTGTGGTATGGCTTTCCAGATGAACACGCATTTGCCAACATGACTGCGGAGAAAGTATTGAAGGCGTGTGAAATCTCTGATGACAATGTCATGGATGGATTCTCAATCAGTCATCATATTCTCCGTATTTCACCAACCTTGGGAAATGCGTTTCGAGATTGTGTCCTGAAGCCTGCAAGCAATCAGATCATCGAGGCATTGGCTAGTAACCTTCTCAAGACTAATGTCAAGGAAATGCGCGATCTACTCAAACAATACATGCAAACCCTGGCTCAGTGAGTGACGCCACCAAAGCATCGATTTCCACTGTTCTCGAGGCATTTTCGTCAAGTATTCCACCTGCGCGGCGGATCATCCAAAACTTTGGGCGAACCATCACATCTGGTTGCAAAAGGCTGGATCGCAATTCTTTAGCGATTACTACGTAGTAAAACTTTTTACGAAAATCGTTGATTTTGAAATAAAACATCGCCATCTACCAGTTTTGAAATATTGATTGATTTATTTTGAAGTCACAACGCGACGACTTTTTTGAAGTGCTTGTAGGTCGTGGTCGCCTCGTAGAGTGTTGATACTTTAAGAAGAATCTTATCATGCGTCACTTTGGTGGCTTCTCGCAACGATACTAGTATATTGATCAAGTTGCCCTTTGTGACTTCACACAGAGGGTGGACATATAAGTTGCTGTCTTCGAGTTACCAAGTTTCAGGAAATGAATGGCGATTTAGCCTTGGCAACAACGCACGAGCTTGTTCGAATGTTATTTTCGTGGAATGGCCTTTCGAAAATATCGTGCGTGAGCAAGTTACAAAATGCATCATTAACGAATGACCATAAAATGCCCCGCCTGTTTACGATATTGTCGAGCTTGATTGGGTAGGACACACAGCATGAGCGTAAATTGGAAGAACCTAAAGTCTGTATTAGATGAGGGTATCACGTATAAATTACGAGGATTATCATGGAGCATTTCTTCGAGTGGAGTGCGTTAGCATGATAGACAATAAGGTCATTGTTCGGGAACGACATTGCTGGATTCTGGAGATTTCGACTTGCATCCCTGACATTGAACTATCGATTCGATCATCACAGATACACATACATATACCTTGTAAGGGCGCACTAAAACAAGCTAATACACAATGGTGCGAGATGGTAAAAGTTGACACGAAATTCATGCATTAACTAGATCGAGAAATGAAATAATGGTGATGCACCCGCCGAAATAGTCCCCGCTGGAATTGGCCCGAGAAATTTAGTGAACGTTAACACGCTTGACTGTGTGTCGGTGCCGGCGTAGATGGGCTACTGAACGCGTCCCTTCCAAATGAATTCATCAGCAACATCATCCAACAACAAGACGTACCCGATGCATTGGTGGCAGCCAAACCGAGTCGTGGGGTCGTATTTGGTCTTGACCGCCAGCAGCTTGGCGTAATTGGCGCCCCAATACCGGTCGGGCCAATTCGTCACATTGTTGTCCGACTCGCTAAAGTAGCTGTTCGTCCCAAGGGCAAAAGCCTGTGCAAACTCCGTCGTGGTCCATCCCGTCGACAGGAAATGAATGGTTGCGGTGCGGAAGCCAGGCGCGATGGCAACATTGGATGGCTGGGGCGAACCGAGTTGGCCCGTGATGTCATTGTAGATTTCTTGGCGCCAGCATTTGCCAGTTTTGGGACACGCTTGCAGCATCGACACGGCGGTGGTCGTGAGCTGACCAGAGGCGACGACGCTGCGGTTGACCAAAACGGACTGGAGGCCCCCAGGGACATATTTGACTGGGATGATTGGCTCCAGAGCTTTCGGCTGCATGAACGCCCATGACGAGTTGAAGTTGGTCGCCGACCACGGATTGGTCGCGCCAAAGGCTGTTGCAAGAGCCATTTGCAGCGCCGCGGCGGTTTGGTTGAACGCCATGTCGACGCGGCTGTCTCCGTGGTACATGTACAACGTCGTGTACTCTACCGTGCCGCCACAGCCACTGCCGTTTGTGGTTTGCGTTGGCTGGAGATACGCAAGACCACTCCATTTGGCCGAGAGGGTTTGGGTCCACTTCAGATGTCCATCCACCAACGCTGTCAGCTTGGTCGTATTGCAAAAGTCCGTCGTGCCTGTGACCAACAGTTGCGTAAACCCGCCGATGGGCAGCCGATGCAGCGCCAGGGTGAGGCTCGTGATGATTCCCCACGTCGAGCCACCGCCGCCCCGTAGCGCCCACCACAGATCCGCGTAGGCGTTGTAGGCATTAGCCGTCACGACACGTCCGTCGGCCAATACGACTTGAGCATCCACGACGTTGTCAACCCCGAGGCCCGCTGTGCCAGCAAATGGACCGTGGCCACCCCCGAGGGACCAGCCCACAATGCCAACGGTCGTGGCCCAGCCCGACGCAATGTACCGGTTCTGGAGGGACGCGTGGTAGTGCGCTTCTGAGAAGACGACGCCAGCGCCA
>VJMH01000344.1:0-17930 GCA_009835185.1 Aphanomyces stellatus
GACACGTTTGACAAGCTCGCAGCCGACGACTGGCGCCGAACCTTGCCTCGTTTTGCGGACGGCAAGTTGGAAGAGAGCAAGGCCAAAGTGGCGCGCTTTTTTGATATTGCCGCAAGCAAGGGGTGCACCCCTGCGCAGTTGGCATTGGCGTGGGTCCACAGTCAAGGCCCCGACGTCTTCCCCATCCCAGGCACCAAGACGTCGAGCCGCATCGCCGAGAACGCCCGCGCCGTTCAAATCCACTTGTCCAACGAGGAAATCCAAGAAATCGCAGACGCGGCCCAGTCCATCGATGGCGCCCGCTACCCGCACGAAGGTCAGTTCAACGATCGCATGTAGATCTGAAAGGACCAATAGTCGGTAATATATGTATGGATTTATGTCTTAGAGTGCAAGCGACGAAGCCTTTCTTGACTAACTTTTGTGTCCAAGTTCTTCATAGAAAGCATACCTGGGGTGACGAAAGTAGGCAGCGTCATTGGTGTCTTGGAAGATCGTGTCAACTTCAAACGCTGGAGGCCATTTAGAGGCAATTGCGCGTCATTGGGGTTGTTGTGTGAATGGAATCTGTTGAATCTTTGTTCCCCGCTCTACTTTATTTGTGTGATGACGATGTTGATGGCGACATCCCTTCGTGACGCTTCCATGTGTCTCCAAAGTAGTACGACGCAGTTGCCGATGCTCTGCCCACGACGCGACAATGCGACGACCCGACGACAACGATCGTCATCCGGATAGTCCAACGTCATGGTCGAATCTGGAGACACAAAGTAGAAGCAGCATGATTAATGGTGCGTTTCTTCAAAGGAGGAATACCTTGGCCAATTGAGAGCTCCCTTTGCTCAATCTTGCTTGCCTGAACTAATAGACGCCCAAGACCATCGTTCATCTTGCCAACCTGCAATTTTTTTGGGCTCGTATCCGGATGCCTCTCACCCATGACGCACGCCGTGGGTTCGTACTCATCTTCAACGTGCGGAGGAACTTTCCCTCAAGGTGAGTCGTCGTTCATTTCCACGGGTTTTGCTGCGGCGTTCGTCAACCAGGGCGACCGCTGGAGTCATGAGTAGAATCATGCAGAAGTAATATTAGACAAGAGTTTTATCGAAGTGAGGCTGCTTTACGTGACTTTCTTGTTTGCCCGGCGCTTGAAGGCCATCTTTGGCTTCTTGGCGGCGTTGCCAGCCTTTTTGACACCCAAATGCGCGGCGATCAATCGCTTCGCGGGGCTGTCCGAGTTGTTGCCTTGCTTGTTGCGTCGTTTGTTCTGCTTGGTCATTGCACCCTTCAGCGTGACATTAAAGAGAACGCTGCGCTTGTCGTTGGACGGCTTGAGTGTGATTTGTTTCTTCTTGTTGTTCACGGGCGAGATGGACTTTTGCAGCATGCGCTTGCCTTGGTTGTTTTGTTGCTGGACTTTGATTTGCACACCCTTCTTCTTCTGTTGGTTGTTGGTTTGTTGCTGCTGGTTGTTTTGCTTCTTGGGTTGTTGCTTGATAGATTGTTGTTTGTTTTGTTGCTTCTTGGGTTGATTGTTGTTGTTTTGTTGCTTGTTTTGTTGCTTGTTTTGTTGCTTGTTCTTTTTCGCGGGCTTCTTTTGGGGAGATTGCACCGCCGCAACATTGCCGTCCGCATTGTTGTTCTTCTTGCGGTTGCGCTTGCGCTTGGCAGCAGTGGAATCCGCCGCAACTTCTTGGGTTGCCACCGCGGCGATCTTACCGACCTTCTTCTGCTGCTTCTTCTTTTGCGCTTGCAGCTTTTGTTGGTTGTTCTTGGCATTCTTCTTGGCGGGCGTCGCCTTCTTTGCGCCGTCGGTCTTCTTCGCGGCAGCTTTCTCTTGCTTGAACTCCTTCTGGCGCTGCTTGATCAGATCGTCAAGAGACATCTCAATTTGAGCTTCCACAGGCTTGAAGGCATTCGTGTTGATGGCGGCCATCGTGGTGGAGGAGCTTCTCGAGGCGGGGGAGCGAATGCGAAAATGAGAGCGACTGCGTGGTGTTGCGAATGGGGCGTGGGATTGTGTGTGGTTTCAATAAAATAACGACGGCGTGACATACAAAACGGCCATCAAACTCCTTCAACCCGACTTTTCGAAATAATTGCCTTTCGCAGCCTCTGATTGGCCAATCTCATCGAAATCGTGATGTGATTGGTTGATCGATTTTCGAAGATTCCACCAAATTCAGCCCAGAAGGCCATGGAAACGCAAAGAAACCACTGAGAACGCCGCCGATGCCGCCGCCGCCGAGGCTGTCCTCGAAGGATCCACGCAAGGTTCGCATATTGCATCCATGGTGCCAAAGGCGCCCGCCTGTGCTGAAGCCACCGGCGGGCGAGCCTCGGCAACCGTGCTCGTTGCTTCACACACATCGTCACCAGCTGGCGCACCAAACGCAGCATCTGTGATCTGATTGGTGGATCTTGGTATCCATCGTTCTGATTGGTCGGTTTGAAATAGGTCAATGTGCTGCGGTTGCAGCACAGGTTTCGACAAGCGAAGCCCCGGTCGTCGTTTCAAGATCCAACCTGCCGCCGCAAGGAGCATGGAACATCAGTACGACCGCACCGAGAGGAGCAACCAAATGGACGGACACGACGACGCGGCGGACGTCCACCGGCAGGAGCGGGAGATGCGCCGACGAGACACAGACCAGCGTGGCGGATGGGACGAGCCGCCGCGGAAACGGCCGCACACGGAGGCCGACTGCCACCACCTGCAGCAACAGCACCACCACACACATGCCCATCATGCGCACATGAACATCGTCGTGCCCAAAGGCGACGACGACCCATCCCACGTCTCGTCGTCCACGATATGGCGCCGACGGTTCCCCGAGTCCAGTTGGCGGTCGCCAAAACTTCACCCATCGAGTAGTCATGCTGCAAACCAAGAAAGCGGCGCTCAGGCGTTGTTCCACACGGCGTCGTCTTAACACGATCGTCTTTGTACTCAAGCCAACGTCTTTTCGAACCGTTCGAGCACAAACGCCGCGGGGGGTTTGCCCACGTGCGTCGAGTCGACATGCAGATAGCCGCACGCAGCATAAAACGATTTCGCCGCGTCCATCTCGCCCAGCGTTTCCAGGACGATCGAAGTGTAGCCACAGGCAACGGCATGGCGTTCCAACGCGTCAACGAGCCGTGCGGCAATGCGGCTGCGCCGCATCTCCCTACTCACACACACACACTCTCGTGTTGTCGGACTGGAGGACCACGTACCGGTCGACACCGAGGCGGCACAACTCGGCCACCGCGCCACGGAACGGCTTGAGCGCGACGCAGCCGACGATTCTGCCGTCGACGGCTGCGACCCAAAAGCCCGACGTCGTCTGGCGCGCCATGTACGACTCGGAAATGTCGGCGAGGTCCGTATGGAGGCACTTGGCCACGAGCTTCCGGACCGACTTGGATGCATATTCGAGGTGGCTCGTCTCAAAGAGTCGACGGACGGCGGCGGCGTCGGTGGCGCGGCACGGGCGGATCGTGAGGATGTTGCCGCTCCCGAGGCGATAGGCTTGCAAGGTGCCTGGCAACGACGTGGCGGGCCACGCATCGACGGCGTGGGCGCCGACGCTGCTCTCGCCGCATCGGTTCGTTGCGACCACAAAGCCATAGTGATGGTTTGTCAAACTCCAGTCTTCAAATTCGTCAAACGGCTCGAGCCGCGCGAGGCTAGAGCCGCATGGGAAAACGATCGAATATGAATCGGACGACGCACCGCTCGTGCTCGGCGGCGTCGGTGAGCGCGTCAAAGAGGACGTTCAAGTTGCACACGCGCACGCTGCGCCAGCCAAGCTCTTGCAGCACGGACGCTGTCGTCTCGATCGAGCCAAACAACGATGCGGCCGAGCGCAGAGTGCATCCCTTGGCTTCAAAGTACTTGTGCAACTGCGCGCCAAACGCCGACTGCTCGAGCCCGATGGGGTCGTAGCTCACGAGGAAGCTGTCGGCAAACGCGTGGCTGGCCCAGTGCAAGAGCGCCGACGACGCGGCCGGCGCGAGGTAGGCCTATGACGTGATCAGTCGTGATAATTCATCACGATGGCAGACCAAAACACACTCGGCCAGCACGAGCGTGGGCACTTGCGGGTCGAGGCCATGCGCTGCGAGCGTGTCCTGGAGGACAGTGACGTTGCCCAAGTCGCAGGCCAAGGCCGTGTACGACGACTCGAGCGCAGGCAGCGTCGCCGCGAAGGTCGTGGGATTCGACACGACGACTGGGGTCGTCGCGCCAAAGCACGTTGGCGCGTGGGTTTGTAGGAGCGCGACCTTTTGGGCCGTGATCGCGTCGCAGTCGACTTCAAACATGCGCAAGTTGAATTGCGGCGCGTGTTCCTGCTGGGTGAGGCGGAAGAAGAGCGTGTCCAAGCCCGCGCCAAGCGAGACGATCTGGACGGGGCTGGCACTCGCGTCGCCGCCACGGCCGTCCAAGAAGAGCGACACGGCGTGCTCGACTGCCACGTGACGGAGGTAATACCCCCGGTGGATCTAGGGTGCTGGTTATGATGCCGCACATCGCAAGGATCGTACCAGAGGAATGCGGCGCGTGGCTTTCTTCTCGAAGAGCTTGGCGAACGGATCGTGGAAGTAGCCCTGCGTCACGGCCGATCTACGACACGACGATCGACGTCAGGGAATATCTTCGTCGTCTGTTCGCAAGAGATTGACGCACGTACATCTTGCAATGGATCGCATCGTACGCTGTCTCGGCCACGCCGTGGTCGCTCGTCGATTGCATCTTGAAAAGGTTGGTGCCATTCATCATCGTTGTTGGCGCGAACAATACCGGATACGAGGCAACATTATCCGGAATATCCCAGCCCAAAACGTGGCACGCTCCGAGCGTGACCACAGACTCTGCCCCTTCTTCATCGACAACTTGCACAAATTGCATGATACGGGCAAGAGATTTGCATCGAGTGGGATATGGCCCATCCGTTGGTCGCATTCAAAAGCAGCAATAGCAACCTAGGCCGACTCACTCGGACCTACTACTACGTACAGTCTGTTCAAACCAGGGGATGCAGCACTTGCCGCCTATCGATCTGACAGTTCCAACAACCAAACACGGAGATGGGGGCACCAAAAATACCCTTGAATGATTCGACACTGCGTCCATGTGTGCTTGTAGTACCGATGACCGGTGGTCCAAGTTTTCAAATCAATGCTGTTGTGGGATCAAGATGGTGGTGTTCACCATCTCTTTGTCACGTTCGTTGTCGGTTGCAAGTCCCTGGGTAGCATCGTTTCACCAGTCCCACTTTCGACGAGGCACCTGCTCGGCATATCATCCACTCTCGAATCATACTCGTGTATCCACTCGCGCTGACGTGGCGCTCTCTCGCGATAATACCTCGAATATCGTGTCCAGTGATCTGCCGTCGAGTCTTAACAGTCAACCATAGCAAACTCTTGTGGTTTCGTTACGCTCTCTCTACGCGGTCGAAAGTGGTGCTGGGCCGGACCAATGGATCATCTGCGAGAGCGGCGTTGGCGTAAACCGACTCGTGCGGTGAAACTCGATCGCGTAGAATGCATTTTCGAGCGCCGCGACAACGCGCACCATGGCGTACGCACTCGCGCCAACGTTGTAGACGCCGCGGTCGTCGGGATGAATCGGGTCGTCCAGCACGAGCTCGCATTTCTTGGTGCTCGTCTTACGCTCGTACTCGACCGACTCGAGATGGCCGAGTGGATTGACAAACCACGTGATCCCGCGCTTTGTGTGGTCGTACATGGTGCCGTAGTATTCGAGAAAGCCAAGGACGAGCGCGCCGACATCTTCCTCGGCGGCGGGAGGACGCGAGAGCATGTAATGGAGACAGAGGAGGACAAGCGCGTACGAGCTGAGGCCGCCCGTGAAGGCATTGTTGAGACCCTTTTCGCGCAGGAAGGTCTTGAGCACGAGCACGAGCGGTCGCATGTGCGGCATGGAGCTCACGGCCGCGCGGAGAATTTCAGTCGCCGCGAGGCCTTGCTGCGTGTCGGCGGTCTCGACAGCAATGTCCATGCGCCGCCCGCACGCCTTCAAGATGACTTTGAGGACAGTGACCTTGGTCCCCACGACGGAAACGTGACCGACCCACGACTCGGTGCGGAGGAGTGTCTCGATCGTGTCGAGCGGCCGGCGGGGGACGTCGTCGAGCGACGTCGGGATGCCTTGGACGACGACGTCCACGTCACTCGACGGAAGCCAGAGACCGCTCGCAAACGACCCAAAGCATGTCGCATGCGCGGTCGGCCATTGCTTCTCCAGACACGCATTCAGGCGCGCGAGGCTCTCTTGGACCGACGCTTGCGCTGCCTCGATCTCTGCGTTCGTGTACGCGACGAACGCGGTGACCTCTGTCGTGAGACGGTGTTGCAGTGTCGGCGCGTTGTTGTCGTCTGTCGACGAGCCGCGGACCGACGCGATGTCGTCGGCGGGGCAGTCGGCGAGCCACACGGGCGTCGGCAGCTTTGTTTTCCTCTTGAAGTGCCCGGGGTGCAACGCCGTGTCGTCGTCTGGCATGGCGTGTCCGAGGACCTTGGGAGGCTTGGACAGCTTCATGGTTACGTGGTTGACACTGCCTGCTGTGAGCGGCTCGTCTTCGTCGGACAAGCGCTCGTGAAGATGACGCATCGTGGTGTCTTGTCGCCTTGTGCCGACGTTTCCGCGTGTGGGTTGCCTATTTCGGCCGACCAATCAGACGCCGCTGGACTGGACCCCAGGTCCCTGAATCTGGCCAGCAAAATTAAATTTGCATTGAATTTCGAAGATTCAATTTATTTTATTGTATCTGGTGCACCACGTAGTCGTTCCAAGAATTAACGGCAGAGTAAAAAATATTGAATTTGTATCGACTACGAATGATGGTCGTCGAAAAAGTCGCCACGTTCATTTCCATCTCCAAGTTGATGGCACATGGGAGAGAGAGCGGCTAGACACCTTTAGCTGACTCAACCATAGACAACGATGAGTGCAGAATCCCAGCTGCACGATTGGTCTTGGCCAGCTGCTCTCGTAGCGCTTGCATTTCTTGCTGCATCTCCTTCATCTGCTTCTCTTGGCGCTCCCATTGCTTGCGCGTCCACTTCCACATCTCGCCCGCCGACACGTCTTCCGGCTCGCTCATGACCTCCCGCGTCTTGCTGATCTGTCGTTCAAACTCGCGCGCGATCTTGCCCTTTGTGATCTCGACGAGGTCGTGCGGGAGGCCGTCAACCTTGGCGAGCTTCTCCAACGCATGCAGCACCTGCGTTTGCACGTCGACGAACCGCGTCTCGACAGTCATCTTGGTCGGCCGAGTGGCCGCGCATGCCTTGGAGAAATGGCCTCGGACGACGCTTTCCCGCTTGTCTAGCGCCACGGCCATCGCGTCTGCCACCGCCGCGTCGTCCCCACATCGCTCGGCCATCCCTACACACGCGTGAGCCTCGATGGCGGTCGTCGTCGTCGTACGGCGGCGGAGCTGGTGCCACTGGTCGAGCGTGCCGCGGCGGAGCGACTCCATCCCGACATGCCATTCCTTGGCGCTCTCGTCCAGCGCCCGCAACGTCTCGAGGTCTTCTTCCGTCGTGGCAAATTCGGCCGTGTGTTTCGCAGCGTCGAAGGCTGGGTTGAGCCACTTGTCGCCCTCGTGTGGTCGTCGGAGGTACATGGTCGTCTCGGCCGCCGTGCCGCCCATGCTCATCTCCATACGGAGGATGCACTGCGCGTACGACGCAAGCGCTTCGGCCTTGGCGCGCTCGAGGCCGCGACCGAGTGTTGTGTTCATCATGGCCATGAGCAGGTTGAGGAGAAGGACTACGACGACGGCTGCGTGCACCATGGTCAGGACCGTGTAGTACGTTTCGATGGCCGTGTCGCTGAGCGCGCTCTTTTCGGGCACGCGCTTCTCCTTGTCGTCGAGCATTTGGCCAAACATGACAAAGTACGTGCGCGTGAAGACGGCCCAGAATTTCGAGATCTGCTGGTCCGCACCGCGCTCGAGCACGTAAAAGATGGTCGTGAATCCGCCTTGGACGGCCGCGTAGAGCAGCGCAAAGTTGGACACGTCGGCAAGGAGCGACGGCAGCATAGGCAACAAGAAGCCCGACGTCGGGTGGATTTCCAAAAACTAGCCACGTCATGTGAGCTGACGTGCCATGCACAACGTCATGTACCTGCACACACAGAAGCCAGAGCGACAGCGCGATGAACGTGCCGAGCACGAGGACAAAGCGAGGGAGGCTGTCGAGGCGGCCGTCCTGGTTCCAAGGCTGCATCTTGCTGTTGCTCGCGACCGAACACGGGACGTAGACCAAGAGCACAAGGAGGTAAAGCACAAGTTGCCAAACGTTGGTGGCCGACCCAAAGTACTCTTTGGCACCAGTCTTGAATTGCTTGTGCTGGCGGGCGCGCCGTGGACCGTAGAGCGACGCGAGGCCTTGGCGGATGCTCCCCGACGCCCCCAGCAGCTCCTTCATTTCGAGCCGCAAAAAGTAGGCGGCCGTGACCCAGAGGACGAGCGAATTGAGCACGTAAAATGTGTCGTCGCACGCGTTCGGCATGCGCAGTACGCGCGTGAGGCACGCGTGGAGCGCGAGCGCGAGCAACGACGTCGCAACGAGTGAGAGGAGCAAGAGGTAGCGGCGCGCGCGGTATTTGAGCTGGTCGAGGTTGGGAATCACAAGCGTCGGATCGAACGACGTCCAGCGCCAGTCGTGGAGGCCGCGAGCAAAGGACCAGAGCCATTCGGGGTGGAGGAAATGGACGACGATCGAGCCAGCCGTGACAAACGAGACGACGACGACCCAGAGGGTCAAGAGGAGCTCGGGCATGTCGCCGTGGCCTTGTTTGTCAGTCATGCCATTGGTCAGGACCGAGAGGCTCATGGATGTGACGAGGAGGAGGTAGAGAAGGAGTTGTTCGACGTAAAAGCGTTGGCCAAAGAGCTAGATGGATATCGCGATGGGACAATGAGGATGACGATGTGGAGTGTACCTCCCACTTGAGCTCCAAGACGCGGCGCATGGCCAGATGCGACAGAATCGACTTGTTGATGCGGTGCTGCATGTCGGGATTCTGCGGGTGGAGGAGGTGGTAGAGCGCACTCGACCGCGCATTCGTGCCATAGAGTTGGTTCAACTAGGAAATCCACGAAATATGTCGACATGCTTGAGGACGTCGTCGTACGTGGTGAAAGCTGAGCGAATGGCGCTCGACGACTAAACATTCGTCAAGAAACATGGCGCCGAATTCGGGATGCAAGTTGACGGCGCGGCGGAAGAGTGCGTCATGGAAGCCTGGTGCTTTGCGAATGTGCGCCTCGATCTTGGCTTGGAAGCGCTGGCGGTACTCGGGCGACGTTGCGCGAAAGATGTTTTCCTTCTTGAGGAGCGACTTGCACGTGATCCAGTCGTCCACGTCCATGTCTTGGTTGTTCATGATTACATCCGAGACGAGCGTGAGCGCTGTGTTGCCTTCCTACGACGATGCGTCAACACGTGACATTGCACTGCTTGCATACGTAATCTTCAACGTCAATGTCGGCAAACTCGTGGAGCAAGAGGGACGCGAGTACGTGGTCCCCCATGTCGACGGCCAACATGAGCGCCGTTTTGCCCGTCTACACAAGCACGTGGTCAATGGATTACGTCATCCGGAGGTTGGCGTCGTACGATATCCGTCGCGTCCACGTTTGGGCCATACGTCAATAAAACTTGGACGAGCTTGACGTTCCGCGTCTGGACAGCGTACATGAGCGCGGACCGGCCATCGACGTCAAATTTGTCAATGTCGTCGGGTTGCGTATCGAGCCACGACTGGGTCTCCTTGATCTGCCCGTGACGAACGAACGACAGGTGTGGCAACTTGTCGTCTTCGGGCGCATTGAGCACCGCCCCCGACGATTGCATCTTCAAGTACGAAGAAGACGATGCCGTCGACTCGGTGCGGCGCACCGTGACCTCTTCCAACCAGGCCTTGGCACTGCCAACGGCGACATCGAGAGGCAGGTCTCCAATCTAGGACCCATGAGATGCTCGAGGCATCATCGAAGACGTCTACCATGTCGGGCACGTCCGTGCGCGCGTCGTATTCGAGCAAGAGCGCAACCACTTCTTCGTGGTTGCGGCTCGCGGCATAATGCAAGGCCGTACGACCCGACTGGGAAACATGACACGATGTGGAGACGACGACGACGCACCGCATCCGTAACGTCTTTGCTTGCGCCGTAGTCCAAGAGCAGCTTGACGCAGTCTTTGTGATTGGTCATCGCCGCGGCATGCAGCGCCGTTTGGCTCTCGTCCTAATCGTCCATGAGAAGGATGGAGGAGAGGAATGATGGTGTACGAGATCCTGTCGGTTGATGTCGACGAGTGGAAGCAGCATTTCCATGATGCGCAGCTCGCCGTGGAACGCGGCCCAGTAGAGCGTCGACTTGCCATCCTACCATCACGGACATGAGCGCGCGGCGGCGACGGTCGATGGACGTACCCACGTGCTGCTGTCGACGTCAACGTCCCGTTCCGCGAGCTTGGCTCGAAGGGACTCCCAGTCGCCGTTGTACGCAAACTGCGCCAGACACGTCGTCGTCATACCTGCGGCTTTCGAAGTGGACCGCATGGTACGCGTTCGATCGCCAATTCAAAAATCGGGGGATTGTGATTTGGGAGGTCGGACGACCTTATGAATCAGATCCTACTTGCACGACAAAGTCATTTTTGGCAATTATTATACAGTAAACTTGGATTAAATATTGAATATTTATAATATACGTATTAGGTCATCGTTTCAGATACCCTCCATACGATCCAACAGAATTCCTCCGTCCTCGTCGTGCGATTTGGTTACAGGTCGCAGCGACCGCCCAGCAAACCCAAAGGTTGTTGCTAACACCATACAACATCCTTCTCCCATGAGTGCACTCGAGGTTATGGAAAGAGTAGACCCAGTGCGACAGCTGCAATTGACGACAACACGACGACCGAATCAAAAGGTTTCAAATGAATATAATATAACGCCAACTTGGAGCAAAATGGAGGTTTATACACGTTTGTATACTGGATCAAAGAATATTTTAAAAATATAATCACTTGTTTCCCGTCCCAAGCAGAGATCTTGGACGGGCATGGCCGACGACGACCATGGATGCGCGTCGGAGTCGTTCGAAGAGTCGAGTCCTGTCAAGCCCATCGCGCCTAAAGAGTCTCAATTTGGATATTCGAGCGAAGAGTTCGACGAGAGTCTGTCGGACGCAGTGCCGCCGATGGACATCCCTGGACCACATGCCTTGATCGAGACCCCTGGCGAGGTACTTGCGCTGCTGCAGCATGCACGCGTGTGAGAGGGGCGTTGTAGAAGCCGACTGTCAAGATCCACGAGTCTGACGACCAGTACTCGACGGACGCATTCGACACGCACGACGACGACTTGACGAAGCCGATGACAGACCAAGTTGAACGGCAGTCAACTCTCCTCGTGGAAGAAAGCGGGGACTTGTACAAAGATGACACGTTCGAGGCGAGCCCCGTGACGCGGCAACCGTCACCTTGCGAGATGGTCGACGCGAGAGACAACGATGCGTTGCACGTCGAGAGACACCACCACCAGGACGATGCCGGAGATTCGTCCGTGTTTCCGAACGAACGAAGCGACGAGCAACTCTGGGAAGACGAACGTACGATGGCCTCGCATGTGCGTCATCGTGGTCGCAGTGCCTGATAGGTTGATGCCCGAGCGGGAACGACTGGTCGCACATGGTGACATCCTGCCGCCTATTTCACCAGCCGAGGAGACATTGCCGCCCCAAGAAACTGCCACGTCATCCTCAACCCACGAGCCATTTGATACGTTGGTACGACTTCCATTTGTCGGCGATGGCATCGTATCCCAGGGCAACATCGACGAAGCGATGCGAGCGCACTTGACGCCATGTCCACGGTACTTTGACTGACGCCATCGTTGTGATACTTGCGCTCGTGTCGACGACAGACTCGCCCAGCGACTGGAGGTTTCCGACGCAACGTTGTATCAACTGGTCATCTCGCTTCTCGCTGGCCAGCACAACGAACCACCGCCGTTGCCCCCACCGCACAAAGTACAAACACCCGGCGTCAGCTTGCGTCACTGTCTGCGTAGGTGTCGACTGCGACGCAAACCACGCCTCTGGCGGCAGGCATTCCGCGACCAGCTATCCCAGACGTAGATCCAGCGATCACAGCGGCCTTCAACGATGACTACGTTGCCTTCATCCAACACCTCGCCCAGGCATGACACATACAATGTTGATGAGTCTGGACGATCGGGTGTAGAGGGGTCGAGAGGCCAACGACCGCTTCCACAGCTCTGCCACGTCATCGCAGCAAAGGCCAGCCCGGATGGTGGAAAACGTGCTCCACGAAACCGTTCGTTTCGGCTGATTGGAAGCGGCATCATGATGCCGTAGGTGTGCCAACTGTTTTCGAATCCGAAAATGATCGCGACGGTCCGCGACATTGTCTTCAAGAAGATGCAGCCACCAACAGTCGAGGCAACGAGAGCACCGCCGTCGTCCAAGCCGAAACACGAGGTGGCATCCTCGGCCAAGTCATCGCGCGCCAGCCGGTCGAGTCCCAGCAGCAACACCAGTCCAAGACGATCCCATGCACATGCTAATCATTGAGCCATGATGTGACGTGGCGTTCTGACAGGACAGCGTTTTGCCAATCAACAACCAGCACGACCTTTTACACAAGATCGTAGGAATGTAGGTCACTGTACGGCTCGCTTGAATGTCTAATTTGACGATTGTGAATGATGTGCTGGAGGGGAACATGTAGGGTCCGTTAGAGGACGCTCAACGGTGGGCACGAGGGGAAGTCGTTCGATTGATGGAGGCGATCCACCGTACACCTTGATACTCTCCAAGCGCCAACATCAGGCGATCAGTTGGGCTCAATTATACGCTTCAAAATCCTCCATGTCGTGCTGCCATTCAACGCACATGTGCGGATGTGCCTCGAGCAGCACGGCAATCTCGTCTCGATCGCTCTTCTTCACCACGGCGAGACCCCATGGCGAATACCCTTCCGACCGGTGTTCGAGCAAGAAGCGCACGACGTCCATGTGGCCTTGCGCGGCGGCGCCATCGAGCGCCGCACGAGTGCAACCTTCGCCTCGGAATGCATGGAGGAAGCGGACGATATCGAGGTGTCCAAAGCCTGCCGCGCTGTCCATCGCTTTCTTCGTACATGGTTCGTGCGGTCTCTCTTCGTGCAGGAAGCGGACGATGTCCAGGTGACCGTTGCTGGCCGCTAAATTCAGGGCTCGGGACGTCCGTCCGCCGCGGCGATGCAGGAACGCGACAACATCCAAGTGTCCGAGCGCCGCCGCGCCATCCATCGTGCGCGCGTCCATGGCGTCAATCGGACACACGGCCTCGAGGTGCGCGAGCACGTGGAGATGACCATACCATGCGCCCATGTCGACGAGAATGGGACTCAGAAGCGTCGGCGGGGATGTAGGGACGAGCGTGAGATCGCCGGTCCAGGCGCCGTAGACATGGAGCAGGTCCAGCAAGTTGGGCGTGGGGAGACATTCAACGAGTCGCGAGAGACCGCGCGGTCCCCATATCGCATACCACGGCGCAAAGGCGCCGCGGAAATTGTCGAGCGATTCCACGAGTCCGTGGAAGAGAACGCCTTTGTGGGACCATCCGAAGCGCAGGATCGTCGCGTGGTGCAGGATCGCATACGAGAGGGGGTCCATGGCCTGAATCACCGGACGCACATCTTCGTAGACACCGTTCTGATACGACACGACGATCTCGAACAGCGGCGGCGACTGGAACACGGTTTGGATCATTGTGGAAAGCGAAATGTTGAGAAGCCGAGGCGTACGTACATGCATTCGACCTGGCAAGATCATCGCTGATTGGCTCGTTCATCCACCAATGAAACGAAAGCCGTCATCGGTGTTGGTCAGATCAGCGCAAAGATGCAACCTGCGATGGCCGATGTGGCGGCGATCCTGCGGCCGTTTTTCGACTCACCGAGCGAGACGACCGATGGATCGTCATCTACCTCCTCGTCTCCCCTCCTCATCCTCTTCTTCAGTGCGTCCTGGTGCGTCCCAGCCAACGACCAACTGCACGTGAAGTTGCAGACTGTGCTCGCGTCGCCGGCCACGCATCTCCCGACCGTCTTCTTCTCTGCCGATTTAGATCAATTTCAGTTCACAGGTGCATTCATGTTATTCCCATCACTTTCACTCATTGTGTTGTAGAACACATTGACGGCATGACGTGGACCGACGTCTTCCCCTTCAACCGACGCGACGAGTACGCATCTCCTTCCCTATGATTGCTCTCACGTCGTCCCTCAGCATGCTGCGCATCTACCGCCACTTTGACGTCGACACTATCCCCCGCGTCCTTGTCATCGACTGCGACATGAAAATCCTCTCCACCGACAGCATTCTTGTCTGTTGATCCCATGTCCATTCTTCTCTCATCAGCTGCATAAGACTCACCTCGGCCTCCCCGCATCCTCATCTCCTGATGCCGCGCGTACGCCATCTCCCATATAACTCTCCATGTGCTCATGTCCCGACTCGTTTCCAGACCTCCTCGCCCTCTTGCATCACGACGACCGCGCCGATGTCGTCAGCTTGAACACCGTGCCCGTGGACGACACCGACGAGGAGATGCTGCATGCCATGCGACAAAATGCCAACGACATGTACGACGAAGGCAACTTCCACGGCGCTGCTTCCGTCTTCTCGGAGGTCCTCGCGCTCCGTCCATCCTGCAGCCGCTCCAACTTTAACCTCGCCGTGATCCTCCACACCATGGGTTTATCTCCATTCGATTCGTCCTTCATGCCACGGGTAGGCCAAACTCATTTGGCCGTGCGGTACATGCTGCGTGTCATTGACTCGGACCCGAACGACGCAACGGCCCACTCGGTGCTTCGGTGCGTCAACTTCCATGTCGTCATTTATCTCGTTTGTATTACAGCACGGTCTTTTTCACGCTCGAACCCACCCTCGTCCTCCAAGGCTACGAAGACATTGTCGCGCGCCACCCTGACCACGCCCGCGCCGCGCACTCGCTCAACGCCCTCCGAGGCGACGCCACGACGAGCGAGCCGCGCTACGTCCGCCAAGTCTTTGACGAGCTCTCCGACACGTTTGAGGAAAAACTCGTCCAGCATTTGCACTACAAGGTACGTCGTCGTCGTCGTTTCGTCAACGATGACGATCGTTGGTTCGCCAAGAGCGTCCTACCGGTCTGACACGAGTCGATTGGGACAGGTGCCATGGCAGCTTCTCGACTTGGTCAAGGCAACGACGCCGCTCGCGACGTCGCAAGGCCAGACGTGGCGTGTCGTCGATCTTGGTTGCGGCACGGGCCTCTGTGGCCGTCTCTTCAAGCCCTTTGTGCATCACATGCTCGGTGTATGCCGTCCACTCGTTTCGTGACAATTGAGGGTCGTGGTAGGTTGATTTGTCGCCGTTGATGGTCGACAAAGCCCGTGAATTGGGCTCGTACGATGCATTGTACGGTACGTACGTTGTCGAACCGGACGCCACTCACAAAGTTGAATTTCACAGCGGATGAACTCTTGCCCGTGCTGCAAAAACTGCCCGACGCGAGCGTGGATTTGATCCTCTCGGCCGACGTGTGGATCTACGTCGGCGCGCTCGAGCTTGTGTTTCAAGCGATGCGTCGCGTCATGAAACCTGCCACGGCATCCACGGATGGTGACGACGCGGCGTCACCACCTGCGTCGTACGTGGCGTTTTCGATCGAAGAGTTTGTCCCGACCGAAAGCAGCAGCAGCAGCAGCAGTGCGTCCGAGCCTCAGTTGGAGTACCAGCTGGTACACTCGGGCCGTTTCCAGCACTCGCGCCAGTACATTGCACGCATGGCCAACGACTATGGCTTCCGCATCGTCGCGTCCGACGCCATCGTCGTGCGGCAAGAAAGCCTTGAACCGATTCCAGGCGTCAACTATGTGTTGGAGGCCATTTAGACAAAAAGCCCTCGAGTTTCAAGCAACAATGCCATGGATATATTTCATTCTCGTTTGCTCTGGCTAGACTTGACTTGGAGGCAAGGGCATTACTTGACAACTACCGTGTCGTGGCTGCTCCAACGTGTTGTGTCGGTCCAAAATGATCAAATTGATGGGTTCAGACGTCTCGCGCGCCTTGGAAATGTCTTTGTTCGGGTCTTGGCCCAAGAACACCGTCGCTTCGATCGCTTTGAAGCGCGCTTTGAGCTGCCCGAGCTCGACCGGCTCATCCGGGACGGCAAATGCGACAAAGAATCTCATTCCGATGCAAACTTGCTCGGCTAGGATGAAGAGCACCCATTTCGTGGATGTGCTTGTAGCATCCGACGAAAGGGTGCCGTCGGGGTCGTACGTAAAGAGGAGGATGCCAATGTTGGTCACAACAGCAAACATGTTCATGAGATTCAAAAAGAAATTCCTACGCACGAGCATGTCAACAAGCGCGAGCGACCAAGCAATACGTACCACGAACCAATGTCCGACGCACGATGGGGGAACGGTCGACGGTAAGCCGAGCAAAGCTAGAGATCCATGAGATAATTTATGAATGCAGGGGGTGTACCTTGAACGAATCGAGATGGACTTCGAAAAGGTTGTTGAAGAGCGCCATGGCGGGTGTGAGGGGAAACGCCACCACGAAGAGCGTGACAAAGCCATATTGGATGACCATTTCGTTGTAGTCTTGGAACGCTTCGTCAACTTCATACGGCGCGAGCTCGGCCTGGCGCTCTCCCTCGGACTGTTGTGATTTGATCGTAGCGATCTCGACGTTCTCCTTCTTTGCGACAAAGTAAAGCTTGAGGCGCTGCATCGCCATGGGAAAGAAGAGTTCGAGCGGATTGCTCACAAACACTTGGATGCCAAAGAGCACGATCAACTGAAGCCGCAGTTCGCCAAGGCAATTGTCGTTAGCGCACACGTCGCCAACGTAGCGCTTGACGTACGCAATGTAAAAGAACGACGCAAACGAGTTGCAAAATTGGAAGAGAAACACCTTGTTGATCAAGTGGTTTTCAAATTCAATGTCCGTGCGGTGGTTTTCCCAGTCGTTGAGTCGCTTGGCCACCATGCTGTAGACCTACAACGAGAATTGAGTCCCTCAAATCACAAGTTTGTCGCGTACAAAATTAAGCACTTGAATTTGAATCGAATTGAGTGCCGAGACACCGATCGAGGCCCACTGCTTCAATGTTGGAGACGTGAGCTTCAAGCTCAAGTACTTGAGATAAAAGAGGCCTGCGAGCGCCACGAGCACGATCAAGACCATGAGAAACACAACGACAAACGACATGCGAATCTTGGCGCGGGCCCTAGCAATACAATGATTGGGTGTGGCAACAATTGTTGCCACGAGCAACAAAAACGATGATGAAACGCACCATTTGGTTGACTTGAACCACATTTCAGTCGTGTTGTCGACGGGGTTCATCCGCGGCACGCCGTCAAATTGCGTCCGCGGCACGGATTGGATCTCGTCGTGGTCCATACCCCACAAAACACTGTACACGGCGCGTTTGCGTTTCCAAAGCTCCGTGAAGAGCGTCGACCACACGACGATCACGACAGCAAAGCCAACCTTGAGCCAATCGGACTTGATTGCCGTGTTGCGGTCGAGGACGTAGACGAAAATGCCCAAGGCCGACGGGATGAGCAGCATCTTGGTGTAGAGCTCGAGCCAGCAAAAGTAGAGCGCAATTTTCTCGCCAAAGTAGTCGCGGATCGCACCCATGGGCTGAGTCAAGAGAGTTTTGTTGAGCGCCCACGTCTGCTTGAGCGTCTCGAGCGTTGCCGAGTCGTGCATTGCAAACGAATCCAGCAAGAGCCCTTTGACTTTGAGCGCGTTGAGGTTGAGGTGGCGGTCGACAATGGCAGAGGTGAGGCGGATGCGGTCCACGGGCCGGAAGAGCGTC
>VJMH01000345.1:0-13795 GCA_009835185.1 Aphanomyces stellatus
GCGCGTAGCCAAGACCTTGTCGACAATCGGGCCCAAACTAAAAAGATTGGATTGTGAGTTTGGGAACATCAGGTGGTACATACTGCTGAAATTCCACGCTGTCGTTCGTGAGGTAGTCCATGAGTTTGCGGTTTGGCGAGGTCTTCTCGTCCATGTAGCCCCCAAGATAGTGCAGCCCCGTGTGAAATTCGTATCCAATAATCTATGGCTTTGTCAAAACCAAAAGGTTTCTCAGTCAGGGTGAGGCGTCATCGGCATCGGCATTGAGGCTGGACACTGTCGTTCATCTCTTAAGTAAAAGTGCGCTTTAGTTGGCACTAAGTAACAAGAAGGGCATCGTGGGGTAATGGTGTTTCGCGACCAACCTCGTTTTTTGTGATAGCGTTTTTCCTTTCCCAATCTATTAAATTGACCAATCAAAACTTCGCATATGACTTGGTGACTTTTTCAAAGCGCCATTTGGTGACATTTCTTTTCATATGAGTGGTGTGGCTATGTGGTTGGGAAAAGCAAAAGACGTGCATGCAACGTCCACCTGATTCAGTAGGATCGGTCAATGAAACAATCGCGGATAAAAAGGCAGCATCTTCAATCACCTCTATACCACCAGGAGGGCCAACCAAGCGTGTTAAAATGCGAACCGTGCTCAAAAATGAACGTGTAGACATATATAACGCGCGTCAGACGCAACACGATTGGTCAACGCCACCACGAAGAGCCAATCACGTGCGTTTAAAAGTAGCCCCTTCTCGAGTTGACCAATGAAATAACCACAGGTTACTGGCGGCTCCTTGACGTTCCGTTTTGGATGACCTTTCGATCGCACCAGTCAAGTAAACTGTCGGTGGCTATTCCGTGCATTTTCAACGTACCATTTGGAGAGGTGATATCTACCTTGACATTGAATAGAGGGGATAGTTGCGACCTCACAAGTAATTGTATCGAACGCCACGAGTCATCCTAAGAAGCAAACGAACAGCACCCCGTGCCTGTGGTCGTAAACACTATAGAACTTGTCTTGCAACTATGTTGCGCGTTGACCAATAAGCTATAGTAGCGCTACTATAGCTCATTGGTCAATGTGAAACAAACTGCCCCTTCACCTGAGCACAATTATTTTGTCTTGCAGTTGGTAACACGCAGGGTTGTTGTGTCAAACGAAAACAAATACAATCCCTTCGTGTTTGATGTTTAAACTTCTGGGGCGTCGATCCCTTCGATTGGCTTCATCTCTTTGACGGCACCTCGCGTACACAATGCTGAGGAAACCACGGCAATCACTTTGAGCTTGCGGTTGCGGACCAAATGTGCCCGATGTGGAAGATAAAGTTTTTCCTTGTGGAACGCAGTGTGCTGATGCGCATCTGAAGGCGTCTGTCAAGGACACTCATAAACTCCTCACTTTCAGTTGGGTTGGTGTGGCAAACCGCCTGACCATGCACATTGTTTGTGCTGTTCACGAGATCTTTTGCGGGGGCACCTTTTTCGATCCCGTTCCAAGGACTTGGATTGAATCGAAAGTGCGATTCCATTTTAGTGGATGCTAGCCTAAAAGTGCGAGTCCATTTTATCGAAGCTAGCCTACGCCAAGTCAGTTTGGTCAACTTCAACGCCAACTCATTGGCGCCGCATGAATCGCCAGGAACGGTTTTGATTGGTCCAATAGAAAGGGTAGGTGTAGGGGATATATTTGGCATGGTCGGCGTGGCGTCTGATTGGGCACTTATCTTTTTACCATGAAGCGGATTATCATGGCTTGCGCCGCATTTGTCAAAGCATTCTTCCTGCTTGAGTCGGTGGAGTTTGTCATCTCCAACTGCAATCCAAATCATGCCCACTCGTTTTCATCGGAAGAATGACTTCGTCGGCGTTCCTGAACGAGGCGGGGGTATATACGAGCTTCGTTGACTTTTGCGTGATCGTATTTTGTTTATCTCGCGAGGGGTATAGGAGCATGCACCATGCCGAGGCCTGAGAATCTCTTACATTGTTGTCAAACAGGTCGAATGCAAAATTATGAATCAACAGTCCGTGATTGCCCAACACAAACGGAGCAAGCCAATCGAATCCATTCGTTCAAAACTTCGAACACGAGGGGTTGCATTTGTTGTTGTTCGACACAAGAACCTTTCGCCCGCACCACCCACAGCCAACCGTACATTCTTCAATCGGCAAACTCCAACTCTGTGATGGAAGCGGTGTCGCAAAACCCAACGTTGGTCACGGCCGCGGCCGTGGGTCTGCTCTTGGCTGCCTATTTCACGCAAAGCGAGCCAACGGCTCAAAATGCCGCTCGAAAACAGCCACGAGCGGTCCCCAAATTGGTGGACGTCACGCTGACCGACGACGAGCTGATCAAGCAAGGCTTTGCGACCAAGAAGGTTCCTGAGAACATTGATGTGATTGTAATTGGCTCGGGCATAAGTGGTTTGACGACGGCCGTGGCCTTGGCCAAGCAAGGGAAGCGCGTCTTGGTCCTCGAACAACACGACGTCGCTGGCGGCAACAACCACACGTTTGAAGAAAAGGGATACGAGTTTGACACGGGGCTCCACTACCTCGGAGGTCATTTGGACGACAAAAAGTGGCCCAACCGCAAGCTCTTTGACTACATCTCGAACGACGGCGTCGAATTCCAACAGTACGTCTCGTGTTGCTTCCATCTGTCTCTCATGCGTGGTCCTTAGCTTGGGTGAGATTGTCGACAAGGCCGTGACGACCTTTGCCGACGGCTCGCGCGACGAAGTCATCTTCTCGGGCGACCTCGACGAATTCAAGGCAACCCTGAAAGCGCGCTTCCCGGGCGAACATGGCGCCATCGATGCCTATTTCAAGGCCATCGTCGAAGCCCGCCGCAACCTTGGCATCACGGTTGGCTTGCAGACGTGTCCAACATGGGCCCGATCGCTCTTCCGCTACTGGAACGCGCCCAAGTTCAAGTACTACCTCAAGACGGTCCAAGAAATCGCATCGACACTCACGACCAACCAAGACTTGATTGGGATCCTCAATTACTGCTGGGCAGACTACGGGGACCCGCCCGGTCGGTCGGCCTTTGCCATGAATTCCGCCATCCTCAACCACTATCGTGGGGGTGGATACTACCCCATTGGCGGTCCCAGCGTCATTGCCAAGAAGGTCACGCGCGCGATCGAGGCGCATGGCGGCAAAGTGTTGGTGCGGGCGCCGGTCGAAACCATTTTGGTTGATGCCAGCGGCGCGGCCTATGGAGTTCGCGTCAAGGGCAAAGACATTTTGGCCAAAATGGTCGTGAGCACCGTCGGCGCGCCGGCCACGTACACCAAGTTGATTCCCGAAGCACATAGCCGCCGCGTCGCCCATCTCGTCAAAGACTTGGCGGACCCAGCGCTGCAATCGTGCAGCTCCGTCATGTCACTCTTTGTGGGGTTCAAGGGCGACGCGAAGGAATTGGATCTCCCGACGTACAACATTTGGAAGTTTCCGTCGTGGGACCACCAAGCCAACATGGACGCCAACAAAACGTCGCCGAACGCGCCGGATGCGTTTTACTTTTTGTCGTTCTCGTCGGCCAAGGACCCCACGTATGCCACGCGGTATCCTGGCAAGCAATGTGGGCTCGTCACTGCTCCAAATTTCTACGAACACGTCGAACAGTTCAAAGACGAGCGTGTCAAGCGGCGCGGGGACGCCTACGAGGCGCTCAAGGCCATGTGGACGGAACGACTGCTCAAGGTCTTCTTGGACGAATTCCCCAAAGTCACGCGCGAGTCGATTGAAGTGCTTGATCTAGGCACGGCGCTCACCAACGACTACTACCTTGGCACGACCCGCGGCGCGATCTATGGCTTGGGCCACACGCCCGCGCGGTATGCCTCGGATGTGACCAGCGTCCGCTCGCCCATCACAAACCTCTTCCTCTCGGGCCAAGACACCGTTTCTGCCGGCATCATTGGCAGTGCAACCGCTGGCCTCCTCACGGCCGCCCTCATTGATCCAGCGCTCAAAGCAACGCTCCAGGCCATCTTTACGCGTGGCAAGTAATGTTTAATGCACGGTTGAAAACGATGTATAGAATCCCATTGTATGATGCCCATGCACAAAGACTCGAGTCGTCTTGTTTGTCACTGCACCACGTCCGAAGGACCCATTTTCCACCACTCTCGCTCAATCAAATTCTTGGGGCAGCGGCTATAAATAGCCCTCTCGCTGGCCAATCGTGAGTGGCGGTTGGCGCTCTTGAGTGTGCCCATCAACTGTTCAACGACGACGATGGTGGCCTCGACCAACACCGTCCGCCATCACTTGGCGACTTTCCGACGTGCGGCTTCGATGGTCCCGTTGGCCGAAATGATCGTGTCGGCGTGCTTGGTCGTCGCCATCTTCATATTTGGCCTCCTCATCGACATGGAAGCGCAGCGCCGCCTCGTTGAAGTCAGAGCCCAGCAGCAGCTCGTGACCAGTGGCTTCGAGACCAACAACAGCGCGTCATCGTCGCAGTGGCCAGCGCCCCTCTTGAACCCACGAGACCAACCATGCCATGCCGACAAACAGGACAGCTACGTCGCAGGCGTCTCGACGACGACGCTCACGTCCCCCGGGAGTTTGTACTTTCGCAGCATCTGCGAAACAGGGTCGGACGCGCCGTCGCTCACGCTCAAGGCCAAATCCATTAGTTGCCGCCTCTGGCAGCAATTGGAAGCATACCTTGAGAGCCAATTAACACCGACCCAGCAACGCCGCCAAAAACGCCATCACGCTGCGTGCGTGTCACGGAATCCCACCAGCGACGCCAAGAACCTCCCCGCCAGTCTCTTTTAACCCTAGGACATTACGCATAGACTCTCTTGTGATGGCTGGCGACGAATCACAAATCAACTGGTTGTTGTTTTGTTCTTCGATTTCGTGTCTCGTGCACCTGCCCTTCGTCGCGGCAATCCTCTCGCCTTTGAGTTGCATGCTGCGAGTGGAGTCGGCCGTCACAATGCTGGCTTCGCCACGACTATCTGTCATGCCAACGGCGGAGAGGATTGCTGCCCTTACGTCGTTGGCGACAAAGACATCGTGAATGGTATTGTTTGTCTCTTCGCATGAACCAATCGAGTTTGACGTATCCTTTCGTTTTCGAACAATCCGTCAGCACAACCCTGCACCTTTTCGAGGCGACTAGTCGACAATATCTCTGGCTCTCATTGGTCTCACTTTTCAATTTCTTTCGTCCAGCCACCGCCCGCCATCGAGGCATGCTATCGGCTGAGACGTTCAAGAACCTCAATTGGGTTGCGATTGCCGCCGTCGGTGCCTACCACGTCTTTGCACTCGCGGCAATTCCTCGCATCTGGACATGCAAGTGGCAGACCCATGTCTGCGCGATTGTGTTTTACCAACTCGGGGGCCTTGGCGTGACGGCGGGCATTCATCGACTCTGGTCGCATCGGAGCTACAAGGCCAGCGACCCCGTTCGCTTCTTCCTCATCCTCTGCTCGGCCATCGCAAACCAAGGCACGACATTCCACTGGGCCCGGGACCACCGCGTGCACCACAAATTCACCGACACGGACGCCGACCCGACCAACGCGAAGCGCGGGCTCTTCTTTGCGCACATTGGTTGGCTCTTTGTCAAGAAACACCCGAAAGTGATCGAGGCCGGGAAGCAGCTCAACGTCGACGACCTCCTCCAAGACTGGTGCATCCAGCTTGAAAACTACTGCCACCCGTTCGGGCAGATCTTCATGTGCCTCATCGTACCGATGCTCCTCTGCCACTTTGGCTGGGGCGAGTCGCTTTCGAATGGCCTTCTCGTGCCTGGCTTCCTTCGCTGCGTCCTTGGTCTCCATGCGACGTGGTGCATCAACTCGGTCGCTCACGCGCCCATCTTTGGCTACACGCCGTACGACGCTGGCATCTCGGCGACCGACAACTTTTGGGTCAGCCTCGGCATCCTCGGCGAAGGCTGGCACAACTGGCACCACGCGTTTCCCTACGACTACGCGGCCAGCGAGTATGGCATCGCGTCGCAGTGGAACCCTGCCAAGCTCTTTATCGACGCGTGCGCGTACGTCGGGCTCGTCACGGGCCGCAAGCGCGCGCTCGCTGCGTGGGAAGCGCGCAAGAAGGCCAAGTCGACGACGACGACGACCGCGACCGTGGCCAAGGGCCTGCCAGCGGCGTCCGAGCCGCCCAAGGCGCGTGCGACGCGTGTGGCGTAGAGATGCTGCCTTTGTTGAATACTTGAGAGGCTCAACGTGTTTGCAGCGATTTATGGGTCGAGGGTCGTGAGGCACGAATGAGGGTCAAGGTCGCAACCCTTGTTGCGAGGGCTACATCGTTTTGGAGGGAACACTTTGGACGAGAGACTGAGACTTAAATAGGGGAGGTTAATCTACACGAATCGACGAACGCTAATGCATCACGGACCATCGACGACGCTCTCCATGAGCTTCGTGTCGCAGGTTGGGCAGACGAGATGGTGCTGCAGCGTGTCGAGGATGCAGTCGTCGTGGAACGTGTGGCCGCATGGCAACGTCGTGAGCGCCGACGACGCAGGGTCCTCGGGGTCCATACAGTCTGTGCAGATGGAACAGTGGGCAACGACAAACTTAAACTGAGACGGCGAGAGGCGGATCGTCGAGAGCGGGGACGCAGCAAAAAGAGTCACGACGTCGTCTTCCATGTCTGCAAAGAGAAAGGCCACGAGCGCTTGGGGCACGAGGGTCTTGAGGCGCGAGCAGCATTGGTTCTTAGGCAACCGGAGAAACTCGAGTATCATGTTCATCATGGCCTGGTACTTGGTCAGGTTCGCTTGGACGCGGCGCGGGTTGGCCTTGTCCCAGAAGATCAAACTCCGACTCGGCTTTGTTTCCTCGATGCGAAAGTAGAGCCATGGACACTCGGCGTCGCACAAGTGCCCGAGCTCGAGCGCGGCGCGGACGCTGTGGCGAAAGGCCCGAAAGTCGGCGTCCGTCTTGGTCGCTGTGCACTGGACCTTGGAGACCGCATTGGAGATGCTGAGCTCGTAGGCGACGGCGCCGCCGCGCGGGGGAATCACGGCCTTGGTCACGTGCACAGAGAGGCCTCCAAACACGCCCTGCTGCATCGGCGTCGGATTCGATTCTGAGGAGCCATCAACAACACTTTGTGGCTGCACAAGGCGTTGGACAGAAGGTGGTAACGCCCTTCCTCGCGCGGATTGGCTGAAATAATATTCGAAGCATTTGCAATCGCTAGAACAAACAAGATAATATTATTCCACGATCGGAAAGCCAACGGCCGTTCTGGATTTCGGCCTCCATTGCCAGAATTACGCTGGCCAGTTTCTCGTTTATCACCTTTGAACAAGTTTGAACGGAATAAAACGCGTTAAACAAAGACCATATGAGCCAGGGGTTATTCCGACTGGCACAGTCGAACGAGAATAAAGCACTCTCCCTGGTCGGAGCGACTCGTTCTTTCGACAGTCGACGCAGGCATGCAAATCCCCACACCTTCTTTTTTTAAAGGTGTTATCCTCTCGACTTGGGCAATAGATCCGCCAAAAGTGACCCTGTTTGAGCGTCTTCTGGGGGTGGGACGTAGAAGTTCGATGAATTCCTCGTATCAGGAATGAGAACAACCAAAGTCAAAAATTAGCAGAGACCCAATGCGAGTTTAATCTTTCACCCATCGATGAAAAGAATCCAGTGGCGCGGCCCACTTCGCTGCCAGCGGGGGACTCATTCAAGTGGAAATTGTGATGGTGGGCAATAGGGCAATACCACAGTTGTGGCAACATACCTGGATGCACTCTGCACAGTGCGGGAACATGTGGCTCCAACGTTGTATCAAACAAATAACGCAGGACGTTTTTTGTCCAAAACCCAACTGTGATGAGCATAATAACGCATCAAACGTTTATATTCTCTCAAGAGAAGATATTTTGATAGTTTTTCAAGTAGTTCGAGTAAAATACTATTATTCTATATTCATATTCTTATAAGTATGTCTTTAATAAAAATATGATACGAAGTCCAATTTATGTCAGTGCACGGCTTTGTTGACTGGGTCGAGTGGTGGCCTAATCTGTAGTTTAACTCCACAACTTGACCTTGGGTTGTGAGGACGAACTGATCGCGACAGGGTTGTGTGGACATTGTGGACACGATGTGATCCGACGATGCTGGGCACATATCGTACGTTGCCGAGCATGTTCACTCGAGAGAATCACAGTCCATGCATATGCCCTCACACAAGACGCAACAACGCACACAACAAGGAGGGGGATCACCATCTCATAGATCCTTGGGTTTGAGTATGTTTACCAGCATGGCACGTTTGTACTCCTTGGCCAATTCATAGGCCAACGTCGTATAGCCCCGTCGAACGGCGTCGTCGCCTGGAAGGTCGCCCAGCGCTTTCATCACCTTGGTCACGTCCTACACACACATTCATCCATGAAAATATAATGTCGCTGTACCATTGGCTGAAAGTTGCGCGCCTTGATCAGCGCGACGATCGCCTTCCACCGCACGCTGTTGTCGACCATGACTCGATACACTTGGTGGCTCCATCCGTCGGCGGCACGGCTGCCATCCAGCACGCCAAGTCGCGCCGCCGTGTCCTGCTGAATCGAGCTTTCTTTCGAAACGACGGGCACTTGGACCAACCGCTGCGGCGACGACTCGGGCGACGACGTCATTGGCGACGGCGAGTTGTCGCGGCTGAGGCTACCGCCGCGCCGGTTCTTGAGTTTCTGCCGCTTGCGGCGGCTCGACGATGTCATGTTGTTGCCGAGCGCGGCCACTTCGTCCGCCGCGTCGGCGTAGCCGTCGTCAAGCCCTGCGCCGCCGCCGCCAGCCTTGCCCACGTTGTTGGCCTTCTTGTACGGAAAATCCAAGGAAAATTCGAGCTTTCGTCGGCGGACGCCGTCGAGGGTCAGGTCGTCCTTTTCGGGGTCGACAAACGGATTCCGCATCCGCTCCGTCTTGAGTTGCGTCGGGATGTAGTCGCCCATGGCCTCGACCGACAAGAAGAATTTTGTCGGATGTTCCATCGAGAGTGCGTTTTTGCTCGGCGTGAGATGGGCCAGCGGACCGGTCCAGAGCGGTGCAGCTGTGAGCGGCGTGTCTGGTTTATGCGAAAAGAGCGCCAATTTGTGGTTGGCGTGGAGCTGCAAGAGGTCGCTTGGGGCCATTTGCATGACGTTATGGCTACGTGGGAGACAATCAACCGCACACGGCCGCATGCGGCAACGTACCTTGCCGTCACGGGCTTGCGCGCATAATGAAAGGGGGAATTGGGAGCCGACGACGCAGGCGACGAGTGACTAGAATTGCTGCGTGTGGACGATGCCGCCGTCGACGCGGCGACCGGTTTGTCTGTCTCAGTCATTGCAATGTCCTTGAGCCGTGTCAATTGGTTTGTCACCTGCGACAGTCACATCAAAAGACGAACGACGACGACGACGACGATACCTGGTAACTGCGGCCACCGTCGGGACCAGTTTCCGGCACAAGTTCATGCAAGTTGTATCGCTTGAGAACCTTCCGGAGGGGCACAAGGTAGTAAAACGGAATGGTCGAGAGGTACGTCGAAAAGGCATCGCGCCAACTGGCCGTCATCGTCTTGGCCTGAAAGTGCCACGGGTTGGCAGGGTTTGGATTTGGATTGGCCGAATGCTGCCGCGCGGCGTCGACGAGGAGCGAGAAGAGGACGGGGTAGTTGTACGGAAGGACGATCAACCGCGTCGTGGAGAGGCCATTCGTGACGGTCGTGCGGAGAAAGCCAAAGGGGTCGCCTAGCAGAAAGTGTCCAAGATGAGAGAGAGAGATGACATACCGAGCCGGCCGTCGCCGCGACTCCCGGCCATGTAGACCATCCAGCGCGAGCTGCGCGGTGGAATGGGGTTCAGGACCGACTCGACGTTGTACGAGTCGGCGGGGAACTTGAGTGTCTCGAGCACCATTTGGTTGGTCGCACTCTCGGCTTGGGTTTCCACCGACCGCTTGAACGTGATGGTCGGATGCGCGTCCCGGAGCGGCAACGTCGTCGTCGCGCGGTCGATCCAAAAGGACTCGGGGATCGGCCACGCGAATTCGCGGTTAATGCCGACAGGCGCCATGGACAAGAGGTTCTTGGTCACGCCAAAGGTTTCGCCGTCGGCGGCGGCCGACGGCGAGGATGGATCGCAGACAAATCGGACGAGCACGCCGGGCTTCATGCGACCAATGATCAAGTCCACCCTGGTAGAGCATATGAGCGTCGAGATGGAGGAAATAGCCGTGGGGGAGAGACGTACTCTTTTTCGAGCGCCGTTTTCGTCACGCGGCCATTGTTGAAGAGATGCACCATCCCGCCCGTTTCCTCGCACATGGTCGAGTAGAATGGCGGGTTCACAGCGGGGGCTTTGTTCGCCGCGCTGTTTTCCGCGCTCAATTGGACGGCGACCGTGAAGAGACGCTGTGAACGCGATGAGATTGCCGATCAAAGAGGGGGTGTTTGGTACCTGGTCCCAGCGAAAGGGCTGACGCGTGAGGTCGACAGCCGACAAGCTGGTTGGCGGCACGACGAGTTCTGTCTGAATGCCGTCCATGGTTGTGATCGTGCCCGCGTCCGTGATGAGAACGATGTGGGTCATGTGCGCGTTGTACGGGAGGCGGCCGAGGCCGTAGTTGTCGCAAAAGATCTTGGCGCGCTCGCGGTTGATGAGGTCAAAGGCAGTGCTGAGCGCGGTCCCGACATCGCTCAAGTGCCGCGGCTCCAAGTACTTGAGCTCGCGATAAAACATCTCCCGGTTCGTCGAATGCTCCATCCCAACTACGACGCCGCTGAAGGTCACGAGCATAAAGTGCATGTAATTCATTCGGTTTTGCGTCCGCGCGAGGAGCTTCTTCGCCATGGTTTCCACGACGGACTTGGCAAAGTCCATGAGTGTCATGCCGCACGCAGACCGCTGCCCCATCGACGCACTCGTGTCGACCACAAACGTCACCAGCATGCTGCTGTCCGCGGCCAATTTCGAACCGCAGTTCCAAGTGCAGCGCTGGGGGTAATTCCGGATACAGTCCGGACCATGTCTTCCGCATAGCGAAATATTCAACCGGACGATTTGATCGAAGTTGATCTTGGATCCGTGTTTCGCGCCTCCATCGCCTTGGTGCTCTCGCGGGGGAAGCGCTTGACAGCGACTGCCTCCTCATTGTGCGTTTATCAAGTTGCATTGTACATTCTTCGTTTCAATGATTGCCGTCATATTTGAAGTAACCCCAAATGCACACTTGAAGCAAGAGTACCTGGACATTGCTGCCTCCCTCGCACCCATGCTCAACGACATTGACGGCTTCATCTCGATCGAGCGCTTTCAGAGTCTCGCGAACCCTGAGAAAGTCCTCTCGCTCTCGTTTTGGCGCGACGAGGCGGCAGTCTTGGAGTGGCGCAACATGGAGGCCCATCGCCGCGCTCAATCCAAAGGCCGGACGAGCATTTTTCAAGACTATCGCATCCGCATTGCGTCCGTGCTGCGCGATTATGGCATGGACGAGCGGACGCAGGCGCCAATGGATAGCCAAGCCATGCATGGATAAGAGGGCTATTTACCCACGTGCGATGCACCAGCCATGTTGTCATATTAATGAATATGTCCTTGCCTGTGGATTCGTTCAGCCCAAGGACCACGCAGTGTTTCGTCGTTCGCGTGAATTGGCTCACATATGCACTGCGCCGTATGCGCAAATCGACCCTGACACCAGAGGCACCACGATCGAACGACCGTGCTTCCAACGACAACCGTCCATCATCGTTTCATACTACCCAGACACATAAACACCACAATCTCTTAAGGTACAACAGGGTCGGCGGCTTGGGGCGGCTTGGTGATAACGTGGCCACTCAATGTGACGAGGAGAGCGCCGCCGAGAAGGAGCGGCGCGGCGAAGAGTGTGATTTGATCCGGGGGGCCTTGCACGCCGACGAGGTAGCCCATGACGCTTCCAAGAAGTGGCTCCGAGAGCGCGCAGACAGCGATGAGAAGCGTGCTCACGTGGACAACTGCAATGTTCATGCACGCATGGCCAAAGAAACCAGCGACAAAGGCGGCACCAAAGACGAGGCCAAAGCGATGAAATTCGCCGACAAAGCCAAAGAGGGCGGCGGGGCCGAGGCCGAGGACAGTCGTTTCGGGTTCAAGCACCAGGGACGCGACGGCGAGGTAGATGGCCGCGCACGACGTGACCGAGAACGAGTAGATGAAGAGCGGCATCCACTTGCGGCACGCCGCGCCGCCTTCCAAGTACGCAATGATGACCAACGCCCCGAGCAGCGCCGACGCGTTGCCAAGGAACGTGACGTCGTGGCTGTTGGCGGCAGCATTGGCGTCGGCGCCGCCGCCCGCGGCCAGCAGGGTCAGGACACCGGAAAAGCCCACGACCGTGCCGAGGAGTTCGAGCCACGTGGGTGCATCGGCTTGTTGCGGGCACACGATCGTTTCAAACCACGAGATGGACCACGATGATGACGTCGTCGCGTCAGGACGTACGAGGTAGTCCGACTCGGACGAGACCTTGACGATCGCACGAGACGACTGATGGCGACAGTGACGGCGGTAGAGCCACCGCAGTGTCATGATCACAACGAGCAAGAGAGGGGTCGTACACACGAGCAAGAGCGAGTCGAGGAGCGACGTGTGTGCGACGCTCCAGCCCCAGCTGCCAAAGTACGCGGCCAAGGACGCTCCGATCGTCAGAATTAGCGGGACGGACTGGCGGTAGCGAATCCAAAAGGCCGCGTCCAGGGACGGGTCCGTGCGCAGCTCGTACGCGACGCCGATCGCTTGGAGGACCACCGTGAGGGTCAAGCGCCAGCAGGCTTGCATGAGGGGTGGCGTGTCATCGAGGAGCGCGAACCAGACACCGCCGGAAGACATGGTGAGGATACTCATCGCAAGAACCACCAGCGCCCAGACGGGCGTCGGGCCAGTGGACGCGGCGGCGGGCGACGTCACGGTCATGGTCTTTTGAGTGAAATTGGGAGTGATGCCTTTGTATCTTTACTGCCCACGACGAGGTGAAGGTCAGCCATTTGATTGGACAAAGGGTTATTCGGACCAATAGAAACCGTCAACACGACTGCAAGCTTCTTGTGGCTTCGATGAGATCAACGCCACCACTTCAACATTAAGAGATTCGTGACAGCGCTATTATGACTCTCTGTTTCTAACATCTAAACCCATACTTCAATAAGCAATGTTGTGTATAATATTAAAACTGGCATACAACATACTAGTTTAAATTGTCATGTATATTTGTTATTATGTGTGCTACATATAGTTTTTGTACTTTGTCAATTTTTGGTTTTTGAATAGAAATCAAAAGACGCAATTATGTATCCATAGAGTGGTTAAGATATTTCGACCGCCGCTTGAAGCATTGGAACCATCCGCTGGTCACCCGTGCGGCAAAGACTTTTCTCGATCGTCCTCGAGGCTTGTGTGTCTGGCTGCGCAAATGAGCTTCTCTGCCTGCGCTCGCCCTCCCCTCAGACACAAACTGTGGGAGCGAGCGACGTCGCAGACACCAACTTCAACAAATGCACCCGCAGCGACCTTTCGACTTTGGGGGGGTCCTCAAAATCACATACGCTGAGGCTTTAGCAGATTGTGCGAAAGACTTTAGGGCCAAGTTTGGACTTCAAATACAAAAACAAATCGGGTCTCATTTACGTGTACTGTACTGCTTGGGTTAAACACAATCTTGGGTCAGTTGTGATGTCAAAGTTTGAGTTCGACGAATGCCGTGCGATGGCCAATCCAGGTTATTTGCCCCCCCCCCCCTCCCCCAAAAATAAC
>VJMH01000345.1:13831-29267 GCA_009835185.1 Aphanomyces stellatus
AATAACAACTGTTGGATAACGTTATGTGGGTCATGCATGTCGCGACGCCAAGGATACAATTTTTGCATCCTCGGCTCCATGAGAGATGCATTCGCTCCGCCGCCATAGAGAGACTATGGGAGGTACCTCGCGGAATGGTGCAATAAACGCGAAGTGTATTCTTGTTAGTTTTGGAGTCGTCGTCAGCACTCGCCTTCGTCCATCTGCCACATCCAAGGTCTCCCTGCTCAGCAACAAAGGGAGCAACGGTTGCTCCCTACGCGGCGTCGCTCGTTGCTTGAAGCTTGGACTTCGTTTTCACATCGCGTCCGCCAAGTGTGACGAGAAGCGCGCCGCCCAAGAGCAGCGGCGCCGCGACGAGTGCAACTTTATCCGGGGCGCCTTGGACGCCCACGAGGTAGCCCAAGATGCTTCCAATCAGTGGCTCGGAGAGCGCGGCGACGGAAATGAGGAGGGGACTGACGTAGACGATGGCAACGTTCATGGTCGCATGGCCAAAGAAACCAGCAAAGAAGGCGGCGCCCAAAGCGAGGGCCAAGCGACGCCCGTCGCCGAAACAGCCGAGGAGGGCGGCAGGGCCAAACCCAGTGAGGGTCGTGTGGGATTCCAAGACAAGGGATGCCAGGCCCAGCGCAACGGCGCCGATGGACGTGACCGAGAACGAGTAGAGGAAGAGCGGCATCCACTTGCGACTGGACGCACAGCCTTCGAGGTAGACGATGAGGACGACAGCGCCGACGAGCGCCGATGCATTCCCGAGCAAGCTCGCGTGGTGGCGCGCGTCAATAGACGAGGACGACGGAGTGGTCGCGAGGAGCGTCGCGACGCCAGCGAATCCGACGGTTGCGCCGAGGACCTCCATCCACGTGGGAGGGAGAGCGTGGCGGGGACAGACGATGGTTTCAAACCACGACGTGGCGCATGACACGCCGTCGTCATCGTCGACTGTCTCTGGCTTGCGCACGAGCGGGGATGATTCGAGGGACGGTGTTTGGGTCATCATCGTGTCCTGGGTGGAGCTGTCGTGGCGGCGGTAGAGCCACCGCAACGTCATGATGACAACGAGCACGAGCGGCGTGGTGCACACGAGCAGGAGCGAGTCGAGGAGCGATGTGTGTGCGACGCTAAAGCCCCAGCTGCCAAAGTACGCGGCGAGAGCGAGGCCGATGGTGAGAGTCAGCGGCAGCGCGCGGCGGAAGCGGCGCCAGAAGGCCGCGTCGAGCGCTTTGTCCGTGTGGAGCTCGTAGGCGACGCCGGCAGATTGCATGGCAGCCGTGAGGGAGAGCCGCCAGCATGCTTGCATCAGGGGCGGCGTCGGGTCGAGGAGGGCGAACCAGATGCCCCCGGAGGACATGGTTGCGATGCTGAGCGAAAGGAGAAGCAGCGCCCACAGCGGGGGTGACGTGCGTGTCATGGGGCAGACGAAAAATGGAAGGTGGGCATGATGGCGATGTACGCGTCTCGAGGACGGGTCTTGGTGGTTCCATGGCGGGGCTTCGAATGTCGAACGTTCGATTGGGGCGAAACGGCCGAGGGCGCCATGAAACCGCGACCAATCACATGCAAGCTTGAGGCATCGTCAGGCAAGCCCCAAAACGGGCCTGGCGGGGGGAGTGGCAACGCGGGCATAATCTTCCAACAAATGGAGCTGAGGGGACACACGAGGGGACACCACGATGCAATGTTGGGTGTCCAGTGAAGGCGGAGATGCGAGGTGAAAATGGCGGCTGGCGGTTGGTCGCATACGCTACAGCAGACCATATGGAGGAAGGAACATTGGTCTCCACGTGGCACGACTGCGTCGCATGCACCCACCCAAGAACGCACAAGCATGCAGGGTGATGGGCAGAGAGAATGTTGTGTCCAGATAGATCCCAGCTCATACCAATCTGCACCATCATTGTTTCAACGCCCTGTCGACCATTGTTAGAAGCCGTCGATACGACTAGACTTCTACAGCAAACGATCCAAGGGGTTCCAAGTCACACCAGAGCACAAGGACGACACGAGGATTCTTGTGCTTCAACATGCTATATCAAGAATGATTGGATGAAACAGAATTGTTTTAGCCAATCATACGTCCAATTGAGGCGTGGAAACAGTTGTTTTGCAAATGAGATATTTGTGTCCGATTGTCATCGAGGGAACTGTGCCTTCATCTCTTTCGCGTGACAAGAGCCGTTCGTTCGACGCGGCGCCATGCGGCGTGCCCAGCCCCGGATCTTGGCAGCATGACGCGCGGGACGCACGTCCCCTTCTTCTTGGCACATGAACACTGATGCCATTTCTACAATGGCGGTCCGGACCACGACCAGCAGTAGTCTTCCGCGCATGCGGCTCTCCGCGGGGGCCTCGAGCGTCGTCGTCATTCTCGACGAACACCACGGCGACCGTCACTCCATTACCCACGGCAACTCGTTCCATCCGTTTGATCTCTTCATCCAGACCTGCCGGAGCTTGGACCTCTACGACAACGCGTGGCGCCCCGACAAGCCCCGCACCGACCCCATCGACGCGTACGTCGGCGCGCTGCGCGACGGCGGGCCCGTCGACTTGTTTCGCCGCGACTACATTGGTCTCGTCATCTCGGCCGCCGCCTACGGCTTTGTCGGGACGCTCCTTCCCGCGACCGCCGCCGCTGCCTTGGCCAACTACTCGTCGTCGCCGCTCCTCTACATGGGGTGGGGCCTCAAGCTGCTCGTGGCCGCGTCCTCGGACAGCATTGCGTGCCTTCGCTATCGCCGCAAGTCGTACATGATCCTCGGCTGGTCCCTCGTCTCCGTCACGTGCCTCGCGCTTGCCTTCTTCCCATCGGCGTCGTCGCCTGACACGACGACCACCCACATCAAGGCGACGCTCGTCGGCCTCGCCCTCGCAGGCATGATGGTCGCCAAGGTCGTCGGCGACGGCGTCCTCGTCGAACTCAGTCAACGCGAACCCATCGACACGCGCGGCCACACGGCACTCGCGCTCACAGCCGTCCGCTGGCTGGCGGCCGCCACCGCCTCGCTCGTCGTCGCGCTCGCGTGGCACATGGACGAGCTCGGCGTCACGTGGACACTGGACGTTGCCATCGCGTGGCATGTCCTCGCGCTCGTCGCGCTCGTCCCGATCCCTGCGCTTCTCTTTTGCCTCCGCGAAACCAACGTCGTCCCCGCGTGCGAATTCCGGCGCCGCTTTCACACGTTCTGGCGCCTCCTTCGCAACCGCGCGGTGCGTTCATCGTCCGTGGTCGTCCTTTCGTTGTAACTGACTGTCTTGTGTAGATGTGGCAGCTCTGCGCGTTCCAGCTCGTGGGCAGCTGCTTTGCTGCTGTCTCCGCCACCGCCACGGGCTATATGCCGCTCGCGGCCGTGTGGCTGCCGCAGATGGCACGCACCGGCCACTCGGCGCTCGCACTCGTCGTCTTCCAACTGCTCTTTGCTGGCATGACGCTCGTCTTCAAGACCCGCGGCCTCGCGTGGAACTGGCGCCACGCGACCACCATTGCCGCGACCGCGACGGTCTTTGTCCAGTCGGTGTACCTCTGCCGCGCGACTCTCTTGACGTCGTCGTCGTCGGACAATGACGAATGGCTCTGGTTTGTCGGGTCGTGGCTCCAAGCCGCCCCCGCCGCCGTCCTTGCGATCCTTCGCATCCTCCCCGTCATCGAAATCGCCCACGAAGGGTACGAAGCTACGACGTTTGCCCTCGTCACGGGCTTTGGTGAATTTATCCACCCCCTCCTGGCTTCGTTTGCCCAAAGTGCCGTCCTGGCCCCCGCCGCCGCGACACCGAGTGTCCATCATGTACTCGTCGTTTGCTTTGGCTTGAACGCGGTTGGCTTTTTTGCCATCAAGGTAGAGAGATGCCGTTGTAGTGGTCGTTGGACTCTTATGCTGTCGTCGTAGATCCTCCCGCGTCGACGACGGGATTGCCTCACCCTCCGGCATTACGGTGGCTACAGCACATTCCTCGCGACCATGACCCTCGCCTTGACGGCGGCCGGCACGGTCCTCTCTTTTGCTTATGGCACACTCACAAACGTCACTACTCGGAGTTAACCCTCCATCTGCTAGCAATGATTGAAGTTTTATTTAAATGCAATAATTGGCGTTGCACGACGGTGTGTTGTGTCGACTACTGGGGGACCCTACCCCTCCCTCGACGCAGGCAGCGGCGCCGCGACTTCCTTCAACTCGGCCTTGGGGATGCGAATGCGAACGTGTGGCTCCGAGGATGGGTCAGGTCCTTTCAACGCCCGGACGTGCACTTTGAGGGCCGCGTTTTCCTTCATGAGTGTGTCGTTGACGTCTTCCAGCTGCCGCACGCGGCCATCATCGCCGCCGCCGACGTCTTGGTTGCCGCCCGACGACGACGCCGAGTCGCGGATGAGTTGTTGCAACTGCAATTGCGTTTGTTTGGCCTTGTTCTTGAACAAGACGACGTGCTTCTCGAGATTGAGCACGTACTCGGCCTGCGACTGCAGCTTGGCTTGCAGCGCCGCCATCGCTTCGTCTTGGTTGCTCTCGGGCTCTCGCTGCTCAAGCTGCTGCTTGAGCAAGGCCACGGTTGCTTCCGCGCCTTCCAGCGCCCCTTCCAACAGCCGCTGCTTGGACTCCCACTCGGTCTGTCGCTCCAAGACATAGCGGTCGTATTCGACCAGGCGCTTCTTGTCTACTCGATGCGTCGTCAAGACCAACAAGCAAAAGCCCCAACAAGACGAACCTTTTTCTGCGTCGACGAGGCGGCTCTTGGCTTGCTCCAATTCCAAGTGGCGCGCCGTGGCCAAGTGATTCAAATCCGCGACCGTCTTTTCAAGACTCGTGGGCTGTTGGTGGGCAGCATCGAGCTGGTTTTGTTTGTCGGCGAGGAGGAGTGTGAGGTCGTCGATCTGTTTCTTGTCGCTGGCTTCGACGAGCTCCAACTGGACGAGGCGCCGATCGTACTCGGCCCGCGCCGCGTGCAGTCCGTTTTCGACTTGGAGGCGGTGCTGCGTCAGGTGGGCCACGAGTTCCTCCTGCTGCTGCGCGGTCGCGTGCATGTCTTTGAGCTGCACCGAAACATGCACCAACTAGAGACGAGAGTGTGGTCACCCTCCTCGTTTGTGTTTAGTCTGACCTCGTGCCAACACAATTGAATCCACTGCTTGAGTGGGCCGTCGTCCAGCGGCGGCGCCGTCCCGTGGATCGCCAACGGGTTGAGCAGATGGTCGATCGTCGATGCGTCCGCGGGATGCAACGTTTCGAGCTGGGCGTCGTGAAAGAGAATTTGCGATGTCAAATCTTCAATATGTTCTTCGAGCGCTCGTAGTTCTTCTTGGACGGCTGGTTCAACGTACGTCTACTCTTGTGGATGTCAATTTACTCAAGCATCAATCCACCATGACCTGACTCTCCATCTTTTGCACAAAGAGCGCGAGCTTCTTCTCTGCGCGGTCCTTGCGCCGCTTGAGCCGCGCGACTTCGTCGGCGTCGGGCGCGCCGCCCTGCATCTTTTGGTTCATCGCGTGGATCGTCTGCGCGAGGTCGGTGATGCTCGACTGCACCGAGAGACTAGAGTCATGTTGGCGTCGTCGGCACGCTTTCGACTACCTCTGACGCAACTTTTCCAGCTCGAGGCCATGCTTTCGCCGCGCCGCGTCCTCCTTTTGCCGCGCCGTCTCGGCCTTTTCATGCAGAATCGACGCCACATGTGCCTGCGTCTCGCGGTTTTCGACGGCCGCGAGGAGCTGGGTCTGAAACATGGCGCGAATCGACGTCTTGTCCAGCGGCGTCGCGGCCGGGTCGGCTGTCTTGGGCGGCGCGGGGTAATGTGCCGCTCGGTCGGGGTTGCCGCGGCTTGGACGCGCCGACTGTGCACGGGCCACGGGGATCTAAATCAAAGTTGATGTGGGTCAAAGTGACGAGATCCAATGTACTTTGGACTCTTTGGTAGGGACCGCGTGTGTGGGTGGTGCCATGGATGACGTCACGCCGGCCAAACTCGATGACGACGACGACGTCACGGCTTGTTGCGCCTGGCTCTCTTTCTACAACTCGATCATGTCTCGTCGCATGATGGGCTCGTCCAACCAGTGCGAGTTTGAGCGAGGCGATTTCAGCCTCGAGGGTCGAAATTGTCACTGCCGAGACATCCGTCTATCGTCACCACATGCAGTGTGCATCCCCTCTTTTGTCACGAGAGTACCTCCACGCTGCACATGGACGGCGCCACAATGTCGGCAATCAACACATGGTCGTCGTCGTCGTCGCTGTGCCTCTGGTGAAAGAGCCGGCTCGTGCGAGACGCTGCCACGTCATCCGCCTTGGATTGGCCATCGCTTTCGTCGTTCGTCTTGGTCAGCCTCTCGATTTCGCTTTGTGCCGCACGCAGCTGAAGCTGCAACTGTTCGAGTTCGTGGCTCTTGGCGTCAAAGATCTCGATGTCTTGCTTGAGTTTGGCACGGAGTCCCGTGACTTCGGCGCGAAGTTGGACCATGTCTTCTTCGTGGTCGTCGTCGTTGGCTTCGGGACGGCTCTCCTTGTCCCCGAGCCGCACGATGCCATTGAGTAGCTTCACGACGTCGTTGAGGCGCTGCTGGACTGGTCGTCCCAGCGCTTTCACGTCCCGCTCCAACGCGACGAGCGACGCGGCGCCTTCCGACGCCGCGGATTTCGCCGCGTGCAGCACCCTCCGCAGCGCCTTGTGCTTGGCCTACGCGCGCTTGTCCAACGAACGAACGACCCAAACGAATCAACAACTTACCGTCCATTCGTCCACGAGTAGATTGTCGGGTGGTGCGGCGGGCGGCGCCGCGGTCGGTGGGGGCACGACCAACTGGCGCTGGAGCAATTCGATCTCGTGCTTCATGCGCGCGACCTCGTCGCTCGTGTCCTTGACGAGGTTCACGACGGGGCGGTTCTTGATGTTCTTGGCGCGATTCGCGTACTTGAGCGTGTTGAGCGTCTCGTCAAAATTGGCGGCCGCCGCGCTCACGCATGCTATCATGAGAGTCCTCGAGTTGCCGCCGAGGCTATCTTGGAGCAGCCGTGTCAACTTGGAGTCCCGGTACGGCACGTGCGCTTGCTTGCGCTTGGCGTCGTCGCCCAGTGCGCTGATGACGTTGCCGAGCGCGAGCAGGCCTTGGTTGATGCTCACACTCTCCTTGAAGCGGCCGCCAACCGCGCCCGTGCGCTTGGCCCGCTCCGACCCAGCCAAATCGACCAAATGCAACTTGGCCACGACCGTCGATGCGTCGAAGGCGTCCCGCGGCGTTTGCTGCAGCACGAGCGAAAAGATCGCATGCGACCGCGACGACTGTTCGTTCATGTTGGTGCTTCCCGTGACGCGCGCCGCCGACCCCATCGCGAGGAGACGCATGACGTCCTCGGGGCGCTGCACCACCTGCGACTTGGCACCCGACACGACAATGTGGCCGTCGGCGTCTTCCCGAATCGACAATTGCTACCATCGTCAATGGTTCGTTTTGTCGTTGGTTCGTTGTCGTGACGCTGTTACCTTGGTCTCGACGTGCAACAAATCGCGCAACTCTTCGTTGTAAATCTCCAAGTACTCGACACGCAGCAAACTCTCGGTCGTCTACAAGCCGCTCCTTATGTCGACATCATGATGCTGCATCCTCGTACGGCTTCTCGACGCTTCATCAGGTCAAAGACTTGGCACACGGCGCGCGGAATCACGCCGTGGGTCTCCCCCAGCGACGTGCTGTACGCGGCACTGCCGCCGCCCGTCATTGTGTACGTCTTTCCAGTCCCAGTCTGGCCATATGCCAAGACCGTTGCGTTGTATCCCTGCGTCAAGACGTATGCAGCAGTTTGCTACCATGTCATATACCTCCATGAAGCCTTCGATGAGCGCCGTCACCGACGATGTGTACATGGTGCCTTGCGACGTTTCCGCCGTGTGGATCACATCGAATGTAAACGGCCGGTCCTTGCCCACGACGAGCTGCGTCGGCGCCGCGCTCCCCGGCGGCGGCGGCGGCACGCGGAGGCAGTTGCTCGCGGCGACGGCGGCCTCCTTTTTGCTCTGGGGACGGATGCGCACACAGACATGGACGCAGTCGTCAAGAGTCATTCTCGTCGGCGCGATGATGCCACGAGGATGAAACGCTCACTCGTGGAAGAATTGCAACAAACCGTGGGCTAAATAAAGACCAACACAAGTATGGTGTATTACATGGTCGTTGCCCTCAGCGGCGTCGCCTGTCGCGGCTTCGGCTGCGGGATCGACGGCGAGCGCGATCGCGGTCCCGACTGCGGTCTCGGCTTCGGTCGCGTGGCCGAGCGGACCCGCGGCGCGCGCGGTCTCTCGACGTAGAACGCGATCGGCCAGAGTCACGGCGGGGGAGATGGCGGTCGTCGTCGGGAGGTGCGGCGGTGGCATGTGCAGCGGTGGACGGCGGCGCGTCGGCAGGGACGGGGACGGCCGTGGACGGGCCGTCAACCGGTGTCTCCTTGGCGCGTTTCATTTCGACAATCTTCTTTCGGATTTGCATGTAACCAAGATGCATCTTGCCGCCAAAATGATCGGCAAGGCGGCGGTCGCTGTCGAAAATGCTGAGGAAAGCGCCGCACATGTCGCAGACGCGCAGCTTCTGGTTGACATTGGTCATGGCCAAGGGGTTGCCTGGGAGGAGGTTCATGAGGTGCATCTGGGTGGCGTCGTAGTCGTTCACGACGGCGTCGGAGCGGCTTGGGTTGGCCTGGAGATGGGATTTCTTTTGCTTGAGCACTTCGACTTGGGCCATGAGTTCCATGGACAAGTCGACTTCCCCTTCGTTGCCAGCATCCTCTGCTTTTTGCATGAGATCAGCAATTTCAGCGGTGATTTCCAAGACCTCTTTGTTGGTTTCAATCCCAACGAGGGACGGCGCGCGGGCGCCGTCTTGTTCTTCGAGCCGCTTCTGCGCGCGGGAGATTTTCTTTTCCACGTCCGAGACATATCGCTCCAACTCGCGCAGCAACTCATTCTCGTACCCATAGTCACGTCCCGAGCGCTGCCGCTCGTTGTCGTACGCGAGCTTAAGCTTGGGCAAGTGGAGCTTCTCGCACTCGCCCATGTCCATCTTTGTGTTTTGGAAGAGATCGTGGGGACAAAGGCCACAGAGGAAGCGCTTGCACACGCGGGAGTCGCGGAAATCGGTGATTTCCTCTTCAGGTCTGTCGCCATCACGGTTTCGGCCCATGAGCTCATCGAGGAGGGCACGTTGGGCGTCCATGGTGATTGCTCGACGTTGTTGGAGCAGACGCCGCCGCACAAAATGGACGAATCCTTGCTTGCCTGTGATTGGCTCCAGCCCAAAAATGTCGAACATATTATTCATGGTGGCAAACTTGACATTTCTATTATCATTTCATGTGCCGGTTTTTAATTTTATCCAATCGAAGGATTTCATTTCAAAACCCGGCACCGGATTGGTTGTATCTTTACCAACAAAATACCCTTGATCGTTGTATGGGTCCATCCCGTTTCCGAATATCAGCCAATTAAAAGCATTCCCGGTCAGTCCGTTGAAAAATTCCGCCAATCACAGACATCTACCAATCAAACCTCATCCTCACGCTCCGTTCGAAATCCGCTTCCCACAGCAATCGTGCGCATTCAGGAATTTGATCCAAACCTCAAGCATCATGGCTAAGACACCGAGCAAGAAGTCCGCCAAGGCCCCCAAGAAGGCCGGTGAAAAGGGCAAGAACCGCAAGACCAAGCGCATTGAGTCGTACTCGACGTATATCTACAAGGTGTTGAAGCAAGTGCACCCCGAAACCGGTATCTCGAAGCGTGGCATGTCGATCATGAACTCGTTCATCAACGATATCTTTGAACGCATTGCGTCGGAAGCCGGCAAGTTGAGCCGCTACAACAAGAAATCGACGTTGTCGTCGCGCGAAATCCAAACCGCTGTGCGTCTCATGCTTCCCGGCGAATTGGCCAAGCACGCAGTCTCGGAAGGCACGAAGGCCGTCACCAAGTTTACGTCCTCGGCCTAAGCGCGCTCTATTTATGCTCCATCCCATCCCAGGCGACAGAGTGTAACATGTACCATTATATATTTCGAAGTTGATCCTTTGTCGCGTCCCCCTCGCATGGTTGTCCTATTGGCGTTGTCCTGGGACAAAACTTCGCATCATGACCCCGTCGCAACATGTGATCGAATGGAGGAGGCGCAGGAGCATGAGAGCGTCCGTCGCATCCGACTTTGTGACGGGCTGTGCATGCAGCCTCTCTTGTAAACTAGGCACAACATGTCTGCAGACTTCCTCGAGCGAGATTCGATGGAGCGCATCTGCGTACGTCCCATCGTTCCAGCCGCCTTGGAGCGATTCATACACACGGCCCATGACGAATGCGTCCCACTTGGTATCGACCGCTTGAACAGCTTCCACCAAGCGGAAGTTGTCGACGCTGTCGGTCGGGGGCCGCCGCCGCGTCGGTTTGATCGCGCCCAGAAACGCGGCACTTCGTTGCATGGTGGTCTACGCACCGCGTCATATGCTGCAACAAGGGAGGCGCCCACCTCGGAGAGCCGTGGCGGCGGCGGCGTGCGCTGGACCAGACACGAGAGCTCTTGGTTGAGTTCTCCCAAGAGTGATTTGATTTTGTGCAGGCGAAACCAGAGGGGAAAGACGCGCGAGAGGGTTGGCGGGGCATCGGCATCGGCGGTACTACATTTCGTGTGGAGCACTTGAAGGATGCGCGCATACGCGTGTTGCAAGCGGAAGATCTGTTCGCGGTAAGCGAGGCGGATGGGGGCCACCGACGTCGGGGAATCGCGTTGGGAAAGCATGTGACTCAGCTTTGAAAGGAAGGTACCCGGGGGAGTGGTGTCTGGAGACATCCATGCTTCCTGCGTCTCGGTGATATTGGTCATGGCAGTGCGAAGGCTGCGCGGCACTTGCAACTTGCGTTCTGGCGCGACGGTGGACTTCGCGGGCGGCGGAGGCGACAGATGCTTCGTCACAGGTTCTGGTTTCTTCTTCGCTCGTGTTGATTGGGCCTCGCGAATGGCGCGCGCGCGCGCGAGTGCTTCCTGCAGTGCCGTTTCGGCCCCTTGGATTTCTGCCTCGACATACTTGTCCTCCATGGCAACTTCGTCCGTCGATTGCTTGCTCTCGTCTTCCAGAGGTGTCTTTGTGCACATGCGAAGTGATGTGTGGAGTTCATGGCATTGCTCGTCCATGAGCGTCACGCGGAAGTGCAGGTCCAATGCGATGTGGTCCAGGATCGCCAGAAGACGCGCCGCCTCCATCGTCCAAGGTTTCGTTTCATTATTCGGATGTTCCGGATAATATTCCGCGCCTGAAATTTGAAATGTCAAATTTCACGTTGCTTCGGGATGATGTCTGAGCGCGCGCGTGAAAGGCGGCAGGACATCTCAGGACACGCGTCGAGATGTGTTGTGGCGCAAGATGATCCATTGTCAAAACACCTCTCTTATTGGTGAGTAGTTTAAAATGGATGGAACATCATGGGCAATCTCGATGGACGTGATGCGGGGCTCATGTGGAAAAGTCCGTGCCACCATTCCGTGTGGCGGCGATGAAAGATGAATGCTCGAAATAGGTTCAACGGGCATGGATGTAGCGTCCTTCTTGGGCCATTGGGATCTAGGGCCAGCCACTCGTCCCCGAGGCGGCGCCATGCTGCAACAATTTCCCCGAGTCGCAAGTGCCAGAACGACTTGGCATGTACGTCGCCGCAGCACCGCCAGACAGTCGCGTCACACCATGCAACTCCTGGCATATTGCTTGGTGCCTTATGCCAATGAGTATCCATCCACCGCGAAAGAGACACACGGTCCAAGATATACTATGACAACATGTTGCGACGAGTGTCCTTGCCATCGTCCACATGACCAGGCTCGTCGACGACGATCGAGAGTTCTATGCGACCCATGTCGCTCGATGATGCGATACCAGGATTGGACTTGCGCCTCGCAAGAGTTGTTGGACTCTCCATGAGTTGGTCCTGGATCTTGGTCGGACTTAGCTGGAATGGCGCGATGGACTCGGGCACATGCGGCGCCAGGTCATGAAGAAACGCGCGGACTTCGCCGTGGTCGAGCGCGAATCCAAGGCCCATGTGGCGACCGCCGTTGTAGAGGAAGCCAAACGTAGGACGCGGCGCGAGAGTGCAACGATCGGGCGGCGCCATGGGCTGGAGCGGCTTCATGTGAGCAATCGAAAAGACTTGGGTCCGTCCGACGCAGAGCGCACTCCACCGATACGTCATGACGTTCGTGGTCGATGGTGCTCCTGCGCTCGGAAAGCGATAGCTTTCGCGGCCGCATGCATGCCATCCGATGGAGACGACGAGGAAGGTCGCGGCGAGGATGGCAACGGCGATGGCCACGGGCATGGCCAAGCTCACGTGGAGCTCGAGAAGCAAGAGGGCGAGGAAGCGGAGGCCAAAGCCCGCCGCGACGCCAAACGCAACCAAGAGCAGGATCGTGGATGGATTCGTCGCGACGGAGACGGTGATGGAGACGGTGGATGTGAGTGGGTCGGGCTCGATGCGGTACCGCGTCGACTCGACGATCATGTTGGTCCAGAAATGGTTGTCATATGTCTGTGGGCTAAAGATAGTTCCAACGCCGCCCATTGACGGTTTCCACATGCTTCGAAGACGAGTGTATCGACGGAAGGTTCATGGTCACGCAAAACCCACGCTCACAATAATCGTGAGCGTGACAATTATTGTCCCTGAGACTCTTGGTGAGGACCTCCCACCTTGACTGGAAAGGCGGACGCTGCGATCACACACGCTGTCAGGACAAGAGTCTCAAGTGAGCGAGTGAGCGGCGGGAAATGACGAAGACATATAGGAAGGGGATCCTCAATATCTGGAGACATGCGCGAGATGTCGGACGACGAGGATGGGGCTCGATCGTGTCCAAGCCAAATATTTAGGAGGAGGTCTGTAATACGTTAGAGTGGTGAGGGGTCTATGTGGTTATTAGGGGTCGTGCGGGGTATTGTTACAACTGCCATAGTTGGTTGGCTCGATGTAGTGGTCTCGGCTGTTGAGGCGGAAGCGCGTGACGGTTGGCTCCGCTTCCGCAACGGTCGAGACGGCCTCGGGCGTCGGGCATTCCAAGATGGCCGGGTCTTGCAATTGGAGCGAAATTTCTGGGAAGCTCGGCCGCGCCGTGGGACTGGCGTCCCAGCACGCCATCATGAGTCGCTCTAGGCCCGGCGGGCAATTGATGGGGATCACAGGGCGCAGACCATTCACGACCGCTGTCATCTACGCCACAGTCAGTCCAACGCTGCTTGGATCGACCGTACCAATTGAAACGGGTTCATGCCTTGGTCGCCATACGGCTTGCTGCGGGACCACATCGAGTAGAGGAGAATCCCAAACGAGTAGACGTCGCCTTTCGTCGACGTTTGCGTACCGCCCATGGTGGCCATTTCGGGCGCCATGTAGCTCGGAGTGCCCACCTATCCGCCGCGACGTCATCATCAGCATGCCTCACATCAATGCCAACCTCGGCCGTCATGGACGTCGTTTCGGGGTCGATAAGGCGCGAGAGTCCAAAATCGCAAATGTTGACGTCGTCCGTGTCGGTGAGGAGCACGTTGGCGGGTTTGAGGTCGCGGTGGACGACGCTGCGGCTGTGGAGAAAACCCATGCCGCTCGTGATCTGGACGACAACCTTCATGAAGAACGTCGGTTCGAACGGTCCCTTGGTCTGGGGGTTCTCGATCAAGTGGCTCAGACTCGTTTGGCAAAAGTCTGTCACGATGTACAAGATGCGGCTGTAGTAGCTCACGCCGTAGAACCGAACGACGTGGGGGTGGTGCAGCTTGCTCAGGATGCTCACTTCGCGGCGGAAAAAGCTCTGAAAGTATTCTTGGCCCGTCACGGGGCTATAGAGCCGCTTCACCGCGACGACTGAGTTGCCGCCGCCGCTGTGGTACAAGCTCTGAAACACTTGCCCGGACGTGCCGTTGCCGACTTCGCGCTGCAGCGTCAGCGCTTCAAACGGGATGAGCCAGTCGCGCGAGTCGGCCGACACGAAAAATTCCAAGTCGCTCACGTCCGAGATTTCAAGGTACCCGGGGAACGTGCTCCCGCGGCGGAGCACTTGGGGGTGGAAGATCTGCGTCTGCCGCGCGAGGCGGCGCATCGAGCACATGCAAAAGCCGAGCGTCGCGAGCACGATGAGTCCGAGACCACACACGAGTGCCAACGGAAACTCATACACTTCGCACCCAATGCCCGTGTACCGCGCGTCGCACTCACAAATGCCGACGGAGCGATTCGCATGGGGTACGCAGACGCCGTGGCCGCTGCAGAGGAGGCCGCTTTCGAGGTACCCAGGGCAGAGAACGCAGTCGGGGCCAATGTAGCCCGGGAGGCACGTCGTGCACGGGTTTTGGCGCGACCACGCCCAACCTTCGTCGCACGAGCACGTGCCCGAGCCGAGCATGCCACTCGAACATGTGCCGTGGCCGCAGTCTTGCGGACAGGCCGTGCAATTGGCGCCGAAAAAGCCCTGGGCGCAGTTGTAGCAATCGCTCTCGGTGCTGTAGCCGCGGCTGCAGATGCACTGGCCGGTCCCGCGACTCGAATCGTCGCAGCGGCCGTTGCCGCACTTGCGGCACAGGGCACAGTCCAAGCCAAAGTAGCCACTCATGCACGTGACGCAGTTGGTCGAGTCGCTCCACCCGGGGTCGCAAATGCACCGTCCATCGCCTGATGCGCGATGCGGTGAAGGATGATACGACGACGACAACGTACCATCGTTGCCGGCGTTGCACCGGCCATGCGGCGCGCAGATCGGGCAGGACCGACAGGACGGACCATAGTGGTTAGGCGCGCACTGGCAGCTCATAGTCGTGGGGTTAAAGTCCCAGCCGTCGTCACAGAGGACGCAGCGCGAGGCCGGCGTGTAGCCCACGTCGCAGACGCACTGGCCGTCGCCCACGAGCGTGTCGTTGCAATAGCCGCGTCCGTGACACGACGCGCAGCGTGTGCAGTTGGCGCCAAAGTAGTTGGTCGAGCAGTTGGTGCAGCGCGTGTCGGCGTCAAAGCCTTCGCGGCAGAGACACGCGCCGTCGCCCGCGAGGCCGTGATTGCACACTCCTTGCGCATGACACGACTTGCACGGCGCGCATGTTGGGCCAAAGAACGAATCCATGCAGTCGGCGCAGTCGACAGACGCGTTGTACCCGACGGCGCACGAGCAGAGGCCGTTGCCTTGGATCCCGTCGTTGCAGTTGCCGTGGGGAAAATGGCACTCGCGGCACGGGAGGCACTGCGGGCCATAGTGCGACGGAAGACACGTCGCGCACCGCGTGTCGGGGTCAAAGCCCGCGGGACATGCGCAGTCGCCCGTGCCGTTGATGCCGGCCATGCACAGGCCGCCGTTGTAGCAGGCCGCGCAGGACGTGCTGCACGTGGGGCCAAACGTGTTGGCGAGGCAGCCTTCGCACGTGGGCGGCGC